>SNQJ01S0261322.1:0-12218 GCA_010110895.2 Picea sitchensis
ATATTATTATTATTATTTTCTTTCTATTGCTTATGGGTTCCAACAAAATTTGTGAACCGAACAACATCCTACAAATTGGAAGATGATTTTCATTTGGACCATAAATAATCTATTAATATATATTAATATGAATACTATTGGAATAAATATAAACACTTTCTCTTTATTTTTTCCCTGTTTTCTCCCCCTCTATTATCCCTTTGTGGTTCTATATTTAGTCGGATCTCTATGATCACGACCTCCTGGATTCGCGGATTGGTAGATGCTTATCTTTATATATATCTTCACACCATGAGCCCAACCAATCGCAGTCCCTTACAATACTTAGCCAATTATCTGACCATCGGGTCCCGAGTTTGCGATATCCAACACTTATGTCCCCTGTTCTGTCATATACATATTGCACCCAAAGAACTTACGTGATTTGCAACTTATGATTTTACTAGTGCGAACTGACTAGGGGTTCGAAAAGATTGGCATTAATAGACAAACGGTAGATGTTGTTCTGTGAGATACTTAGCCCTTTTCCCCTTTTCTTCTTCCCGTTTATTATCGCTTTTTGGTTATATACTTAGTCGCCTTTCTATGATCACATGTTCTAGGGTTGGCGAGCTGACATATCTTCATCTCCATCTATATCTTCACATGACGAACATGACTGACCATTGTTCCTTTCCATACTTAGCCAATTTTAGGGTCGTGGTTGCCAGGTTGGCCCTTTCGAACTCTGCTGCTTCTTGTTCCGTGATATACATCTTGAACTCAAAACTTATGTGATCTACAATTCCACCATGGATTCCTTGAACTCACAAGCTTCACTCTACCAGGGTTCACAAATGTTTCAAAGTATATGTCGCTACCTTCCATCCCCACTAACTTTGTGCCCTTCCAAAAATACATTGATTATAGTTTTACTAGTGACAACTGAACACATTGGTACAAAACAATTGGCACTCAGACCTCCGCCATATACAAATTGACTATCGGACTTTGACATCGTCCCCTCTTCTGTGTTACACATTATGCATTCAAATGTTCAGAATGCTACAATTTGACCATCAGGGCCTCACGTCTTCTGGGGATACCTTTTCACCCTAATTTGGATCCTCCCGTTGGCGGGTTCACAAAATCTCCAATTCCTAGTCACTGTTTCCTGTTCCAACCATCCTCGTACTTCTTTCCAAATATGAAACACCAAAGGTTTAATGCTAAGAAGCCATCATGCAACAACCGTAAAGATCATCATTAATAAGAAAAAGACTCAAGGACTAACCATCCCTACAGAACTTGTCCAGAAACATGCGGAGAAGATCTTGCCAGGTAATGGGAAAGCTATTACAAATTTCAATATATTAGAGAAAAAAATTCCAGGCTAGTGTTTACTTATTCCATACTTGGACACTTTTTCGATTGCGGGTTCCTGGATTGACGACCTCAAAATTATGTGTTTGAATCTTCTGCGACTTGCAAACAGTGCCCGAAGTTCCGTGATATACAATTTGTCCGCTGGAATGCCCCGTCATGAGCCCGATCATTCGTCGTTCCTTTCAATACTTAGCCCCAAGATGGATATATCTCAATGATGTTGTACATTTACTGTGTATCGATTCCGGCCTATCGTTTCCCTATTCCATACAAAGAAACTTTTTCGATTGCGGGTTCTTGGACTGGTGAGCTCAGGATTGTGTTTCCAATGTTCCGCGACTAGAAAACAGTACATGGAGTTACGCAATATACAATTCGTCCACAGGAATGCACCATAATTCCCTCTTCCATGTTACACGTTCTACGGTCAACACTCCCGAGAGATAAAATTTGACCCTCAGACCCTCACCTCTGCTAGTTGTATCTTCTAGCCCTATTTCGAAGCGTCACCAACCGCTTTCGATAATTAGTCATTACTTAATTATTGTTCCATGTCCCCACCACCTTCCTACTTTTCTCTGAATATGAAATTGGGAAGCTTCGTCATGCATCAACCTTAAACATGTCATTAACGAGAAAAATTCTCAAGGAGATCTTCCACACTTCTGCCATATACAAATTGACCACTAGACTCCCATATCATCCCCTCCTCCATGGTACACAATTTTCATTCAATTTCTGAGACATACAATTTGACCCTCGGGAAGTCACGTCTCATGGAGAACCATTCTCACCCTAATTCTAAAGCTCGTTCAACTACTTTCCATACTTGCCCATTTCATAGAATCTCTTTCGTGGTTCCTCAGGTTGTCAAGTTCACGAAATCTCCAATTCTTAGTCACTGTTTACTGTGCCCGACCAAGGTTTAATGCTAATAGTCCATCATGCAACAATTGTACAGATCATCATTAAAAATCAAAAGCGTGGACGAGACAGTGAAATTTAAATGAAGCTCGAATCCTTGAATTTAAATTAATTTATCTTCTCTTATTTTCTCTTTTCTGCCCAGAGACATGAAGAAAACATCTTGCCACGCAAGGGGATATATATTACAAGTTTCAATATATTAGCGAAAACAAATCTGCCCATCCCTTTCTCTATTCCATACTTGAGCCACTTTTTCGATTGCGGGTTCCCGAATAGGTGGGCTCACATTTTTTCTTCCAATGTTCTGTGTCCTACAAACATTACCTGGACTTTCGCGATATACAAATTTCCCTATGGATTGTCCCATCATGCCCTCTTCTGTGTTATGCGTTTTTCACTCAAAAAAATTTGAGACATACACTTTGACCCTCGGGCCCTCAGATCCAATGGTTGTACCTTGGACCCCTATTTTGAAGCTCACCCGACCGCTTCGATAATTAGACACTCCTTAATTTTTCTTTCCCATCCCTGCGACCTTCCTACTTCTTTCTTAATATGCAATTAGTAACCTTTCATGCTAACTCTCACCATGCAGGAACCATCAAAATTTTCATTAATGAGCGAAACACTCAATGAGATCTCTCATTATTACGCATTAAACCAAGATATGTGGAGAGTTATATTATCCCTTCTGATTGTTCATCTCAAACACGGGTCGTCGCGTTGGTCTATTCAGGAAATATCCAATCCTTAATTGCTCATTGGCGTATCCGCCATGTTCACACTTCTATGTATGCAATTACTATTCTTTAATGCTAACAACGCATCATGCAACAGTCATCGAACTTGTCATTAATGAGCAAAAGTCTCGAGGATATCTCCCATTCACATGCATTTGGACCAAGATTTTCACAGGGTTGTATTATCCCTTCCAAGTCTTCATTTCATACATCATCTAGAGAAAACAAACGTTCTTGTAAATTTATGGCAGCAGCTCAACAATAGTTCTTTGGAGATATAGTGAATATCTTATGACATGAGTACCAGAACTTCTAGTGGTCCAAGGCATACTGTTACTATTCATCTCGTTCTGCCCAGAACGAAGTCATTTGGACCTTTGGAATCGCTTGTGCAGGCTGTGTCCCTGAGGTTTTTGATTGTAAGGAGGTGATCTCTTGGTGCACCGAAAAATAAATTTCAAGCCAAATAATTATTCCACTGCGCTACCATTCTCCTGTTTCTTTGTCACCTCAGGTCTTTCGCAAGATGTTAAGATTGTCAGAGCCAAAATTGACCTTCAGAGGAAAAGAGTGCAAGCAGTTCCTATAAAAACATGATAACGGGTTGGACCTCTTACCCGAGTTCCTCGAAGATCTGACATCAGTTCCTGAAGATATCACAAAGTTGCAGGTCAATTCCTTTAGAAATCCATTACGAGAAATTGCTTGGTTGTTTACGAGATTAACGGGACAAGAATCCACGACAAGCATTTCCCGTATAGTTATTTATATTTTGTACTTCACAGTCAAGGAACAATTCATTTTCGATTAGGGGAAGCCAATTTCCATTGAAATATGTTCCTAGATGTCACGATTCAAATAATCGAATAAATTTTATATGTCATCCTACTTGATTTTCGCAATAGTGCATTGTTGTCCATTTCCAAAACTGTCTCTGTGCAAGAAAATAAACTATGAATTCGACCCAATAACATTATGGTACCAAGCTTTGTGGAGGCACAAGGCCTCCCATTGTTTTTATGAGGTTTTTAATGACTTTGTCTCAGTTTTCAAAGATTTATTGTTAGGAAAGGATGCTCCCCGGATGTCTGGCCAGGCAACCAAGTTTTTGGATAGGAAGGGGACACTTGAACAAAAGGAAAATTGCAGTGTACTAATGGTCTTTGGCTCCAAGTAAAATATTTCTTTCCTCCCATGCCACATCATGGACAAGATGTTTGTTACAGAAATAACAAGGCAATACAACCACTCGTTGCATTTTTTCCATGACAAGAGAAAAAAACAGTTCCTTCCTCTGCCTTGGAAAGTCGAGGAATTCATGTGCAGAAACGTCAACAAGATTGAGGAATTCGCAAGCCATTTCAAGAACTTGAACCTAACATATGTTGAAAGGATAAAAGGGTTCGACCCTAATGGGATTTTTCGAGAACATTTACTATCAGTTGGCTTTAGCAGCTCTTTTATCCATAGACGCCTGACCGAAGATAGTGACAGTGACGAAAACACTCTTGCTTCTGACGAATGCGACGTAGAGACATTGCAAAGCGTGACTGAATTGTACAGACAACATGAAAAAGTATCCGGTGAGAAGAGTGTCTAATTCTCGATCAATAGTCCCAAGATCAAGGCATCCCAGAGCATTGCTTCAACGACCCACCCCAGTAAGAAAGCAACCCAGAAATCTTCAAATGAAGGAGGATATAAGAACCCTCCTCGCGCAAAAATTGATATTTCTAACAAGATTCCCTTGACAAAGAAGAGAAAAAACATTGTAGGGCAGGCGTAAGAACCTGAAATTGAAAGTGAGCACATGCAACTTGAAACTAAAATTGAGCACATGCACAAAGTTCACCTGTCCGCGGACGTGATGCACCATAGTTCCACAATGGAAATAGATGAGACTGACATTTTTTACGAAGATGAATCCCTTGTATTCCAGAGTGTTGTTTTTGACAATCAATCTAAAAATTTAATCATTGAAAAGAGCGATGTAACAAATAATAAAGGCAAATATCGGACAAAGATTAACTTTAGGAAAATTGAAATATCCATGATCTAGTTGATCTGGATATCTACTGCTGAACTATGGTTTTGGCTACTGAATCTGATACTTTGAGGGTTTCTAAATGCATTTGAGTTACTGTGTGATGATGTTGGTGACTTTTGCATGTGTGTTCCAGTTTATTATATGTTTTAGCAGTATAAGTCAATCCATGTGAAATAAGGACAACACAACTCACTGATATGTATATAATCCTGGAAAAGCAGGAAATACAATAATAACTGGAATCAGATATGATAATCGTCAGTTAGATCTCATGGATCATCACTTGAATACAAAATAATAGATAATAAATACCCACGACCAGAAGAATGGGTGTTGGTCTGCGCATGCATGGATGAATCGACAAAAAGTAGTCTGGCAGCTCACGGTAACTGTTGTAAAATCTGGAAAACTCACCCTGATGGTGATACCCATCGGAATGAACTGGAAATTGTCTCAAAATATGTGCCCTGGCCTCTAGACTGATCTTGATGACTGTCGGACTGAAGATTGGACCTCTAAATCTCCGGATCTCACCCCCTGGGGGTTTGCACACCTCCTGGGCTCAATGAGTCTGCCCTAGTGATTCCATTGGTGGAATATGATGATGTATATCTCAAAAATATCGTACTTCTCTCCTTTTTAATGGGTCGGAAGGGATTCCCCAGATCTATCTCGGAATGTCCCCTGGAACCCCAAATGTGCTTCCTCTAGAGTTGTTCCCTAAATGATTGTTTTCCGCTTTTCGGAAGATTCCACCATCGAAAACTAATGAAAAATGGTTCAATAGGTGCGCCCTAGCTATCTTTATAATGGGTCAGAAAGAATCGGCCAAATTTGAATTGTCACAAGCGGCCACACAAACCCTCTCTCAAACACTTGTGTCCTCACTGAATGAGTTGTGCAATCACTGAGTTGGACACTGTAATGCACGGTGAAATACTTGGATGGTATCTTTGATAGGCTAGGGTGTGTCTCTCAACACTGAAACCGATCAATGGTGGTGGTTTCCTCCAGAAATCCAGAAAACAACAAGGGGGTTGATTTCCTCCTCCTCTGCAAATATCTCCACATCAAATCATAACATAGCATAATGAGGAATTAGGTCCTTTACCCTTCCTTTATAGCTTCCTGAAACCCTAATTTGTCATTGACCTTTTCCCTCCAAGTGACTTTTACTTTATTTTATTATTCCTTGATTAAATCACTTAATTAGTTAATTAATTAACCATTTTACCTCTAAAAAGTTATTTATCCATCCTTATGGCTTCTCCGGCCACTGAAAGTCACTTCTCATCATCATATCCTGTAGTTCTCTTCTTCCCGATTATGATGAGATATTACACTAAGAGGTTTCTCCAAGTAATATGCCCATTATGACCTTCTTAGTGAATTTAATTAAGATATGACCCATAATAACTCAAAATTACGAAAATCATCAGAATGCAATGGAACCAAAGCCAAGTTGTGAAGAATGGATCCTGATGATGAACAATGAAAGTTGGGCCCAATAAAACCCCTCAATGTCTCCCGAACTCTCTATCACTCCTATCTGGCTACTCTAGTAAGCATAACACTCTGTAAAGTTATAATGTCCCAAAATGGGGACATTACAATCCTCTCTGTCGGAATATTGCTTGTCCTTAAGCAATAACTGAATCCAACTACATATGATATCGGGGTTCCATATCCACCTGTGTGACACAAGGTAGACTCCCCTCAAGATGTGGCCTCTCCAAGTTCTCACCACACATGACACCCACATGCTCCTGATGACTAGAATGATCAATGGCCAAAGAATCTCAGTCAAGTCCCCAAGCAACCACTCTACTCGAAACTCAACTCCATCAAACAATGAACTACCAAGCAATCCAATCCCTGGATCCCATATCAAGATGTGAACTACAATGCCTTGTGGAGTATAGTTCTTTAACATATCAACACCATGAATCTCCTACAAATAACACATGGCCTCAACCTAAAATGGGTCTATCCTACTAAACCATACCAACCTCAACACGACCCCCACTGACTGAAGATGTTGCTACCATAGTGAGGTACTACAAGACCTCAACGAATCACTAGCTAGTGACGTGCTCTCCCCAATACTGAAGCTCAATGAAAAATCAAAGTGACTCCTCGTTGCAAACGTATGCTCGTTTCCATCAGTCAATGAAATGCCCAGCCCTGTAATCCGAGGGTCCCATGCTAGTCTCTGATAGGAACCATCATGTCAATGTTTCTCTACTATGATCATGAATGTCTACTCAAAGTATACATACTGAACCCTCCACTCCTAGATTCTCATAAGATGAAACAAACTATTGACCTAATGGACTCCAGGATCCCATGTCAAATTTGGAAGTTCATCACTTCCAATCCCCACTAACGGTTGATGTTCCCTACTGGTAACTATCAAAATCCCTCCACCCTCATCCCAATGAGAGTCTGAATATGTAGCAACCTCTGAGATATCCTCTGTCCCATGGCCTAGGATACTCTCCATCACATCCAGGGCCTCAACTATCTGCCCTTGATGATCCACCCCTATCCTATTGTATGCAATCAAGACACTCTTGTCAAGTGGTCTCAGCCTACCAACTCTCCATGTCCCATGCCACTGTCTAGTTACCCCTGTGTTGTTGTCAATGATAAAAGTATCGAGAGAGGCTATCATAAATATCTGCAACCCACTGTAGGACTGGAAAGTATCATATGCTTTGTTCAATCTCAAGGACTTGACCAAAATTTCATCCATCGACACCCATGGTAAATAATCGTTTGTACTCATCATTGAACACCAACCATTTGGTACAACAATAGGTCTCTCCACAAAATGAGGGTCAATCATTCTCCATCCATCATAACTCACACAATTGCTACTATGATGAAGGTGATATCCCAGATATGTATATTGTTGCAAGGGAGAGGAATATCCATGCTCTACTAAGTACATCTCCTCATGCTCCTCCAGCAACTGGTGCTCCTCTGCCAAACCATCAATATCCTCTAACGATGTAACTGAAGGATGTATTTGACTCTCTACTGAGATAGATATAGTGGATGTTTGACTAGTCTCCTCAAGGAGCTCCTCTAATCTGGCCTATTATTCTTGAAGGGTTGTTTGTGTGCCTTCCAAGAATCCAAGTGTGCTCACCCACTCATGAGTGAGTCAGTCCACTTCAACCTCCTGCTCCCTCAGTGCCCTATGATACATCTCGCCAACCTCCAATAGGTAATCTCTATCCATCAATAACTGTTGGTATTCGGCCCTCATCACAGTTACTCTCTCAATGAGTGTATGTAAGTCATCAATGGCTAGTCCCCTATATAAACTATCATGTGCCATTGAGGCCCTCCAACAATAGCCGGCCACCAATGTGTGTGTATCATCAATGCATCTAGTGGCTACTATGATAATGTACTCACTGACTCTCAATTGTCTTGACAAGTGTCGTGACTCATGATCACAACCCTGTTGAGGTGATACATCATGCCTCTCACTGCTAGTGTCTATAATGGAATCCTCAACACCACACTCCTCAAAATATAATCTATTGAATTGTCCTATGTCCCCTATGCAACTGAGTCCTTCTGTATGCCAAATGCACGCCATCACCAACTGTGATCCCCATCTCAGTCGCATTGTATATTGTATGGGCCATTGTATCCTCTTGTGCACTCACTCTACTAATATCATCAGCACCTGGATCCCATACAGATGTTTCCAGACACATGCTATGGTCATCCCGATCAATAAGGCGTGCATCCTCATCACTATAGATAAATCAATGGAGTAAGTGTCCCAACAAGTTGACGGTCTCCACAGCCTGGTCCATCAACGGAATCTCCAAGAGTGGTGACTCAATCTCCTCATATTGATAGGTATGTGTAAGGTCAACTATCTCTAAGCCATACCTCTCCTCTTGGGTCTACATATCCATATGTACCTTGTGTACGATTTCCACACAAGACTCCTCTGCCATATCAAGAATGCCACTGATATCCTCATGTGTCGTGGTTATCATAGGTGAATGAGAAGATGAAAAATGTGGCTCACTCATCATAGGAAGCTCATCATCCTCCATACAGGACTTCCTGGAAGCCATGTCTACACCCATAGGTAGGTCATACGACCTCCTAATCTCGTCACGTATAAGTGCCAACACATATGAATCCTCACAAGTGTCACTACAATGTTGGAGTGTTGAATCCTCAACATTTCCTGACATAGAAGATGAAGGACATGTATTATCATCATGTCCATCCAACTATCCCTCAAATGCGCAATAGACACTAGCCTCTGTCTCGGTCATCTAGTTGAGCTTGTAGTACATGGCTAGCTTTTGTACCCAAGCTCTAGCAGTGCATTTGGATGATCCGTCAAAAGAAGGTATGGTGGGTTTACCAACTTTCCGGATGAAATCCATGTTATGCCCTTGTTATCACATATAGTTTTCAAGGGTAGCAAGTCTCCAAGTCCGTGGTCTGCACAGGAAGCACCTGAAGTGGTCGAATTCGAGAAGACCTAAAGCAGATCTCGGTCATCCAAATCCAAGAGCCACGCGTCATCAGATCCCTAGCTCCGGAGGATTTTCTTGGGGCAAATAAAGTTTGAAGTTTGAAAAGTCTGAAGCCCGAATCACAAAGCAGATCTTGGCTGTCGATTCGAAAAGGGAAGATTTGATCCATTGATCTGAAGAGGGAAGATTTGAGCCATTGATCTTAAAACCTTTCCCAAGATCACAAGATCAACAACCACAGTCCATTGCGGGGACGCGACGTGCTCGGGCGATAATTTTCTTGAGAAGTCCCAAAATTGAAACCGTGGTTTGGAAAAGGAACTACGTGGAAAAAGGTGGTGGATTGCGGTCTCAAAAGTGGTGTGAACCCAAACCACCTTTGAGCGGCCACGCAATCACGTGTTTATATAGCGTCCTATTTGAGAGTAGCATGTGATCACCCCCTAGGCATTAATTCGCGTTTCAATCCTGATGCAGGTAGTGAATGAAAGTGAGAGAGGTGGTTGAAACCTCGTCTCACCAAATAAATGGAAAGTCAGGCCGAACTGTCAGCAAGTCGGTTCTTCTCTAGGTTCCTACTAAAACACAATTGCGTCTGACAGAAAACTGCATGCACAGTCTGCCAGAGAACATGTAGACGTAAAGCCTTGAATGAAAAGACTCGGGAATGCCTCTGTTGGAAGTGGTGAATTGTTCTGAGTATATAGGACTCATTTTGATATTTTTTTATGGTCGATGGTTGAGCTAGGTTCCCGTATTGTAATTTTTTAATGAAGCTCTGGTTCTTCTCGTTATGTATCTTTATTTGAGACTTCTTGTTTAATGAAATTCAACTTCCTTTTCATTTATCTGTAACAGTTGTGTTAGAACACTTGGGCATGGGGATCCAATCTAGGGTAGTCATGTTGTTGTTATGTAGATTCGATCACAGTAGTATCTTCACCGGTTTTAATCAGTTTCTCGTGTTATATTTTCTCTTCTTACATTTAATGGCTCGAGCATGGATGATCCAGTCGAGTTGTTACAGTTGCAGGGTAATGGAGGTTTGACTATTCTGCTATTGTGATTGTGTTGCTTGCACCATATTTCAATGTCTGAAGTTTGATCTCAACATTGCTCTTGAGTTTGAGATTTTTCTCTCCAAGCTGCTGGAAGGCCTGATGCCCATAGTAGTCTCGTTCACCTCTCTAACCAAGTCTTCCCTCTGCTCACACTTAATCTCAACTTACTGACTGAAGTTGATCAAGACCTCACCTGTTTGTACATGTCATTCCCTATTTTCTGAGTTAAAACGATATTGTCTTGAGCCTGCGCCCATTTGACGTCTTTAAAACCAACCCGTGACATATAAAACTCTGATGGGTACTGGGCTTACATTCTATGCAATAGGAGGGTGACTTCTAGTGCTAAAATTGTTGGCGTCATTTTCAGGGAATGAATTGAAGACCGTTCCCTGGGTAGAATGACAACGAGCTTCTGATTCTGAAGGTGCAGCAGATATCAAAACTATTGAATATTGCGCTTGCACCTAGCGAGTCTACTATGGTGACTCCACTGTCTCGACTCCACTATTTCAGTGTGTCTTCCTTTGGCTACAACTACGCCCCCCTGGGATAACACAATGATCAGAGATGTTCTTTGATGGTGAACACAGACCAGACACACTCATTCTGCACATCATTCCCCTGGCGACTCCATGGTTGAAGAATCGATTGACGACTCCACTGGTTCAAAATGGACAAAATCTTGGCTCAGAGGTTTGTTTTCTGGGATTTTTCAAAGATAGTTGGTTCCCCTAACCCACTACTTAGTAGATAGGAATGGGAATGTAGCCTTCCCAAGTTTCAAGGAAAGGAGGGGGAGGTACCAGTTGAACACTTGCTCCTTTTTCACAATTTTATTCATCAGCTTCATATCGTGCATGAAGATGTTCATATCAATATTTTCAAATATCCATTGAAAGGAGATTCTCTTGATTCGTGTCGATATCTTCCCATTGCAAGAATTGACTCTTTGAAAAAATTTCATGCATCTTTCAATTCGTTTTGTAAATATTATTTTCCAGCCGAGTGTCTTTATGAAAACTGTTGTGATGAGTTTTCCTTGTTTCATGAAGATTTTGCTAGCCATGAAAACCATATTTTTTATGAAGTTTTTACTATGGAGGAAAGCATTTGCTATGAAGGTCTAGAGGTGTTGGATGATATTCATTATGATGGTTGTAGCGCAAAAACATATCTAGTTGTTGGTTGTGGAGCCTGATTATCTTCCTGATTCAGAGGTCCTTGCTTTCAGCTGTGTTTATACCCCATGAAGTATTTACACCTCAGAAGTATGTACACTCTTCCACGCGTGGGAGTGAAGAGGGGGGGTACCCCCTCTGTGGGGTCCTGGGGAGTCCTGGGGGGCTATCCCCCCGGCTGGGGGGTCTAGGGGCAAGCGAAGGTTCGGGGGCGAAGCCCCCGAAGAAAAAATAGCCTTGTAAAAGTATATTGTAATTTCATTGTAAATCTGGACCGTTCATTATAAGGTCGCAGATCTAACGGTAGAGATTATGTTAGGGTTTTTTGCCCTAGAAGGCAACCCTCTTTTATGAGGGAAATGTATTGCGGCTATGGT
>SNQJ01S0261323.1:0-12218 GCA_010110895.2 Picea sitchensis
ACTTCTCTCCTCTCCCTCATTATTGCAGACCCCCAAATTAAACTCTCACTCCCATTCAATATTGAAGTGATCCTCCTCATTCTTATATGTGCCATGTGTTTGACCCCAAAATGCTACATGCATAAGTTCAAATCCAAATTTTCTTTAAAAACAGGCTCAAAATAGCCCCAAATTCTTTCCCTATTCTATGCATGGGATCACTTACTATTAACAACATGATTAACATCACTCAACAAACTTTGGATCAAGATCTAAGAGTGATCTTGTTCATTCATATTTTTATTTCCATATAATAAAACTACAACACATGATGATCATTCAATCATTCTTGGATAGATCATAGTCATCAGATCTAGCCTTCAATCATTTACCACCGATGATTTGTATCCATTGGGACCACCAAGATAACTGCGACATCAGGCCTGCAAACCTTTTACTTTGAAACCATACTTCTATTTGGGTCTATCTTCGAGATCCAACATGGCATATGTGTTGGGTTCTATTGATGACATGGCATTGACGTCATCCCATCTACATGGACCAGTCACTGTTTTACACATGTCACTGACATGGCGCTGATGAGGCATAACTCTCAAGCTCACCAGGCCCTTAATACCGACTTTGTCTAATTTGTTGATGTGGCTTCCACATGGGTTGCTTACATGAACCTTCTTATGTGGAATTAACTTACATGGACCTGCCACATGTCACATGTTGATGAAGTTTTTTCTTATTCCCTTAAGCACTAATTCTATGACACTAATTCTTCATGTGACTGATGCTATAACCATGGCTAATTTTCACAGTTGTATGCGTTCAACCTTTTTCATAGATCTATGTGTTTCAATGGATGGCTACCACGTATAGAGGTCCCAAGATGTCATGAATTTTTAACACTCCCAACTACCGAAAACTCCCAATGGTCGCGAGGTGAAATGATATAGACCGTTGATCTCGTTGGTGATCAATGATAACGATCTCTTCCTTTATGATATCATTCAACAATGAATCACCATCGATCCCTATCATTGATCCAATCAGGATCATTGATCTATCCTTAAGTGAACTCGATATAAATCGTAGGGCTGCTTTAGAACCTAAGTACTCTAGAACCTTTCTTCCATGTGTCATCTCTGGAGTGGGGCTTAATGTCAGCATGTCGTATCTTGACATTGGGAATTCAGACCTTTTACCACTTCCCAACTCCAAAAATTCATGATGGTTAGGATTCAAAATGATGAGGTTTGTCAATCTTCTGTCCCGAAGATTCAATCTCTACAATTCAATCCTTAACACTATTGCAAAGGTAGAGTTCACCAAGGGATGATGCCCGTGATGATATGAGATGTCGATATGCACTCAAGATGTAATCTTCATCATAAATATGCATTCAAGAGGTTTCCAGGAAAATCATGTATCGCGGGGCCTGGTCTTCACTTGTCACTTATTTACTAGGATGCCACACGTATCCTCATTTCATGACTTTCACACGCACCATCTATGAAATGGAATTTAACATTTGTCGTCATTGGGACCTTAGAAATTTTACAACATTGAACACTTTATAACCCCCGATTCCCGTGGTCTTCTAACAAGAACCTTCGATCTGGATCTGGATCGAATGGTCACAATTCTCCCTTATATTCCTCGTATCTTCTAACTCCTGATATGACTAACGTCTGTCAATTTGAATCTAGATTTGACATTCATATCTATTCTGATTACTAGAACGTTGAGACTTTTAGAGACTCTTTATAACTATTGGATCATGTTATCATTAATTCCAAAGTGACGTAGACCCCCTACCTCAGCAGGGTACACTGACCTCCCGGTCTCTGGATCATTCCAAATTCTGAGCCGAAATGGATCTTTGAGCTCCTGCTAGAAAACTTTGAACAAATCCATAGGTCCCTTCTTATTTGGTGATCTCGACTATAACCCAAGGCTTAAACAACACCCCATTCTCGTTTCAGGGTTTTCAACACAAAGTGCCCCGGCTCCTTGTCCTTCGAATTGCCGAAACCCGAAAAAGGCCTGAAGTTCTTGGCTACTCCCTTAACCTCTCTCCATATGACCACTTCCTCGTGACCATGCACTAACACCAAAAGGTGCCTTTTGTGGTTTGGGATTTTGACGTTCAAGAGTCCCGTCCCTTTTCCTCTTGAAACCCTAAATCCCGGTCCTTCCCCAAACCAGATTCAACGGTCCTGCGTCCTCCTCGATCGACGACCATGATTGTTTCACGATTTCACGAGTCGGGACTCCACGTCTCCTGACTGCTAGCCTCTCTAACACTCAGGTCCTGAAATGTTGAAAAGGACTTAACGGGATTTGTCTCCTCCCTTATCCTTCATCCACATGACCACCACTCTATGATTACGCATTTAACATCAAAGCGCTACCGGATTTTGCGATTCAGGGAATCGTGATGCAAGCATTCCTCATGTTCCCTGTCTTTCGAATCCCTGGTTCCCAAAATGCCGAAATCTCTCTGCTGAGAGATCAACGGTCCATATCCCTCTTGAACCAATGGCTACGATACCACTGGATCGACAACCCACATTTTTTCAGAGATTTCCCTGAAACCTTGACCTCTCGCCATGTGTCCTCCTTGATGGGTGGTCCTGCTCCTTTCACGATTTTGGCCCTGTCTTCTCCTTTATTTCCCCAGTGCCAAAAACTCTGAAAACCCTCAACCCCACTGGATCGACGGTCCACACTTGTCTTGTTCGACGGTCAAGATCTGATCATGATTCCCCCTTTCACGATTTCGGTGACTCTTCACTCTCAATCTCCTGGTGTCCGAATCCCCGAATACCCGAAATGGCTCAAATCTTTTCGGGATTTCGCGAACCAGAAGTCCATGACTCTCGACCCCAAAATCACTTGTCGCGCCAATTTCTGAATTCCCGAAATGGTCTGACGGCCCATGGGATTTTTCACTTATCCATCGTCCGTTTCATCTCCTCTGTGTGGATTCTAGAGATTAAAATCCGTACGTCTTTGCTCGATCCAACGGTTGTCAGATATCGACGCTATATATGACGGCCCAAATATAATCTTCTGCGTTCTCTCCTCCTGTTGTCTAGACGTGAAACTCGACGATCTGGATATCGTCTCTCCAACTGATCTAATGGTAGCTGTGCTCCCTCCTGAGCTTAAGAACTTCCTCCCTCCCCTTGGGAGATTTTCTGAGGTTTCAAAGGCCTCGACCTTTGCTTCCTCTGTGAGATCGATTTCGTTGGATATCGCTTGCATTCTAGGAATGCTATCCCTCCTGAGCTTTTTCGACTGTGAAACCTCAAAGGGTTCCTCAACCTTATTCTCACTATGTTCTTAATCGATGCGCTAAGGCACTATCCTTCCTAAGCTTTATTTACCCGAGCCTCTAGGGGACTCGCCCTTCTGTGTCCTCAAAGGGAAATCTGGTGTCCTCCTGACGAACTTCTTCTCAAGCCCTCCTTGTTGAGCTTAACAAAGTATTTAGTAACTCTGTGAGTGTCTCTCCTTGACACTTCTCTTCCCTCTGAAATCAAAGAAGAGTTCCTTCTGTGCACACTTGCACCAATTCAATCCCCACCTGGAAGAGTTCTCCAGAATCCTCAGTGATTCTGTCTTCTCACCGAACTTGAAATAGAGTTTTCCTCAATGCATCCTGTGCATTTGCTCAATGCCCTCCTAGCAGAGCCTTTACAGAATTCTCAACAGTTTTTCTTCTCCTCTCTGTGCTCTTCTCTGCACAGTTTCTCCTTCAAGGTGTTCAACAACCTTGAGGATTCCTACTTAAGTCAATGAATTTAGTTAGTACGCCCTCCTAGCATGTCTTTGTCTGAAATTCCGTAGAATTCAGAAGTGCACTCCTGCACTGGTTTTCAGAGACCGCAGTACTCTGTCATGCACTCTTGCATGTAACCACAAAGAATCCAAACTTGGAATCAAAGGACTCAGAGACAGTAAATTTTGTCTATCCCTGCAAATGCACATCTAACATACATCTACAACATATCATCAACACATAAAGACATTCATTCATGAACTCACAAACACATGAACAACAACATGCAGGAAAAACTGTTATGATTGTATTAATATGAAATGCCTCTTTACAATGTGAGCTTGGACTAAAACAGAGTCACGACTTCCTCTCTTCCCTATTCTTTCTATCCTTCTCTACCTCGAACTAAATCTAGATTCAAAAGAAGATCTTTTTACAAAGAGGGGCTCCTCGAGCTCTTCCCTCCATCCTCACCAAATCTCATTGAATCACATTCAATTACATTGAATGGTTGTCTAGTTCGAATCAGATCTAGATCTCACCCTTACAACCATTTAAGGGAAACTTTATCTAAAGCCTGCACACATGCATGGCTTTTGTCTCTACTAGCCTTAGAACATTTAATACAATTTTCAAATTTTGAAAAAAACGAGAGGGTTGTGCCTCTCTCCTTCCACTGAATGCGCGCTTTAATGTTGTTGGATGGATGGTGTGTAGCTGGGTTGGAGCGATGCTCCTGCATCATACTCCTCTGCTGTGAGAAATTCATGAGCTCCTGCTCATGAGCTTCCCAGCATGGCTGTCGAAATCCACCTGGATCCCAAACAGTTCTTTGGAGTTGTCCATCCACTCCTTCRCTTCGCTGYTTCTGTTGCTTCTGCTGCCCTGCYACTATGGAAGGTTCTCCTCTKCTCAGCTTCACTCTGTTGACCGCTTCTGCTGATCTGATCATCARCCTTCTGATCTCCTCAATTATTTTGTCYAGCTGCTCCCAGGGATGSCTCTCCTTTTGTATCCTTCTCCACTGCACTTCTTTCCTGCAAATTGGTAGATCAACTAGATCTCCCATGCCATCTTCTTMCTCTGTGGCCTCAACTTGCCACCCTACTGCAAAATTCAGCTCTGTAGTCTTATCTTCTTGACTGACCTGTTGTTCAGTCACCTTCTCTGACAGACTTGCTTCTGCCATTTCCCCTTGCGCTGGTTGAATTACARCTTCCTCCAGCTGCTCCTSAGACTGGAATTCTCCTTCATCTTCTGTTGCATGCCTCTACACTTGATCCGTTGGATCTTTTAAATGATTATGGTTGAGTTTTAAACTTGCATGTATAAATTAACCATTTGAGAATTTAATGAAAGAATGAGGAAAGAAAGAGGATTATATCAGTCAAATACACATATGCAGATCTAAAAATAATAATGAACAGCAAACCATAAGAACGCAGGTTGATAACGGAGTTCGGCACAACTTTTGCCTACGTCTCCGAGCCTTTTTCCTTGTGGGGGAGGCTTCTTTATTTCTGCTCAAGTGCTCAAAGTTACATCTCCGCAATGCCAAATGGCTACAAGACTGATCTGGTCTTGTTCTCCCAGATCTCAAGAACCCAGCAAAAGAAACGGCATGCAAAACTAATGCTCCAAGCTCCCAGAAACGATCCGACAACGTCTCCACCTCAAAGGCTTCCCTGCATCAAACTGACTCTGGCTTGGCTTTCCTTCAGCATAACTCTGCTCTGAATGAATGTGTTTGGCCTCAAACAGGCCTGTTTTATATAGCCTTGGAGTTGGTTTCACATCCCCAACTTCCTCCAAGAATCTGGCCTCCAAAAATGCCCAATATCCCCCCAAAATGGAGTAAATCTGCTAATAATAGGCATATTTAAACAATAAAAACCAAATTACTATACAAAAACCCACTTCATAACAAAATTTTGGCCGCAGCCCCTAAATCTCAGGTGCGCGCCCCTTTGGTTGGTCGCATGGGCGCCATATGGCCACGCGCCTTACGCACTGGCCCCTGCACATTGGCCCTAGCTCCTGGTCACCCGACGTTTGGCATGCGTCCGTGGCTTATGGTTATAACTCCCCGCGCGTTTGTTTGAACCGTAGCCCCAGGTCTCGTGGCATATGCATAGGACCCGGGCCAAACATTACATAACCGCGCGCGTTTGTTTGAACCATAGCCCGAGTCATATGGTAATATATATATATTCGCGATCAACACAAACCCCACTCCCAGTTCCGTTGAATAGGTATGACTGTTGCATCGAGGGCTGGTTATATGCAAGGGTCATGTGGTGTAACCGTTGAACCAAGGGCCGGGGCTAAGCCCCAGCCCTTTTAGCCGCCCAATGAACCTTTGCGCAAATTCAAATCAATTTTACGCCGAATCCATAACAAGCGCCACCCTTCGGGCACATGGTTAGCCCAAACTACTAGTTCATTCACCCGCTGATAGGTCGCAGGTTCAACTCCCGGCGACGCCAAAACAAGTTTTACCTTACGACCAATCAACCAATAATGCAGCGCCACGTGGCATCCTGTGACTGGGCCACGTGGCGCTTTGTAAACCAACCACAATCTGACACATGTCACGTGCTGATTAGTCCATGTGTGTGCCACGTCGATTCTGTCGTACTGCCACTTGTCCTGCTGCGTTAGCCCGGCCATACGCCCTGTCAGTCCGCCACGTCACTAGATGACGTCATCCTGCCACGTGTCACCCTGTCAGTGGTGACACGTGTCACCTCAATACTGGTCCAACTGTACGTCGAAAGTGCCAAATCCGCATGACACGTGTCACGTCCTGGTGATGCCATGTGTCCCCTGTATGGACCTGCCACGTGTCTCCTTCTGGAGACGCCACGTCAGC
Organism: Picea sitchensis; assembly: GCA_010110895.2. Taxonomy (NCBI): domain Eukaryota; kingdom Viridiplantae; phylum Streptophyta; class Pinopsida; order Pinales; family Pinaceae; genus Picea; species Picea sitchensis. The sequence goes on from SNQJ01S0261323.1 coordinate 6,648, forward strand.
TGTACGAATGTGCCACGTGGACTGTACGGACTGTACAGTCATCCCTTTTTTTTGCCTATTTGACTTTTCGGACAGAACGCGATATCTTCTCCATACGGACTCCGTTTAACAAAGTAAATATACCACTGGAATCAGGAAGACGAGCCGGACGCAATGGTACAGGTTTCGTCACATTCCGAGCACTTTCATTTTTGAGCATTTTTCAAGCCCTATCAGGCTTCTGGATCCGATTTCGGATCAACACTGCAGTTATCATCTGTTCAACTCCCTGGCTGAAATTTTCGAGTGATTCCCAGGAATTCTCCTCTGCTAACATCTGCATGACTGTCTACTCATGGCAGTCATCTACCGGTTCTGGATGGTTCAACCAATCCTCTAGCATCTCTAAATTCTTCTCCCATGGAGTGAGCATCTTAATTGTGTTCTCCTCTTCTTCTCCTTGGGAATCTTCTGACATCTTCTCCATCTCTTTGACAGTCACAAATGGTTGTCCTTTCGTTGTTGTTGCATTAGAAACACACACGCTGGCCTCAATTGGGCTACATGACAGGAATACCTTTATCCCTCAAATCATCAGAATGCTCTTCTAATCTTCCTTCTCTATCATCTCCTCTCACTAATTAGAACTCACCTCTAAGTTCATGAGACTCTCACGTGGCCTCATATGTTATCCCTTACCCGCTTGGCAATATGGAGTTTCTCCTCTTTCTCTTCCCACCTGGCAGTCTATGAGATTAGTCGATCCTAACTCAGTGCCCTCCTGGCAATTTGAACTTTCAGCACGACCCTCCTGGAAGTATACGAGACCTTCACTTGATCTCTTTCTATTGCCCACCTGGAAATTTTAAAGTCCATCTCATCCCACTTGGCAATCAATGAGATCTCTGCTCGATCTCTCCTCTTCATCATCACTGAGATTTCTCCCAGCTTCCGGTTCATAGGCATGAACCATCTCCTCTGTGGCCCTGAGGCTTTTCACATACCTCAGCCACCTCCTCAATAGCCTTTGTTGTCCTTTGGCCAACAATTTCTTGACTGGCCACTTTACTTTCCTCCTCATAGGTCATTCATACACCTAATGTGTCTTTTCACCCTGTTGTATTCGCAATGCAAGCTGCTCTATTCTTGCCCTCACCTCAGCAAGTTCTTTATCCATTTCATCTTTTCTCTGTGGCTGGTGGTTCTTCTTTCCACCGTGTCCATGGCCTTCAGTAGCCATCTTCCTGTTCCTGTCTATCCTCCTGGAAAACTTGTTGCTGTCACTCTGCCGTGAGTGCTTCCAGCCTTTCCTACAGTCCTCCTGACTGTCAATTGACTACTGCGCACCTTACAACAATCATCATAGAGATTCAAAACTCTGTCTTCCTTTTCCTCTATCTCCCTCCGCCTGCAATATATAGAAAAAATCAAGCTCTGATACCACTTCCCACATACCCCCTACCTTAGCAGGGTCCACTGACCTCCCGATCTCTAGAGCGTTCCAAATTCTAACCCGAAATGGCTCTTCGGGCTCCTGCTAGAACCCTTTGAATGAATCCATAGGTCCCTTCTTATCTGGTGATCTCGGCTATAACCCAAGGCTTAAACAACACCCCTTTCTCATTTCAGGGTTTTGCGACTTCGGGGTTTTCAACACAAAGTGTCCCGGCTCCTTGTCCTTCGAATTACCGAAACCCAAAAAAGGGCTGAGGTTCTTGGCTACTCCATTAACCTCTCTCCATATGACCACTTCCTCATGACCATGCGCTAACACCAAAAGGTGCCTTTCGTGGTTCAAGACTTCGACGTTAAAGAGTCCCTTCCCTTTTCCTCTTGAAACCCCGAATCCTGGTCCTTCCCCAAACCATATCCGATGGTCCTGCATCCTCCACGATTGATGACAATGATCATTTCACAATTTCGCGAGTTGGGACTCCACGTCTCCGGACTACTTGCCTCTCGAAAACTCGGGTCCCGAAATGCCGAAAAGGACTCAATGGGCTTTGGATCCTCCCTTAGATTTCATCCACGTGACCACCACTCTGTGATTACGCGTTTAACATCAAAGCGCTATTATCTTTGGCAATTCGGGGAATCGTGATGCAAGCATTCCTCCTGTTCCTTGTATTTCAAATCCCCGGTTCCCGAAATGCCGAAATATCTCTGCTGAGAGATCAATGGTCCATATCCCTCTTGAACCAATGGCTATGATCCCACTGGATCGACGACCCACATCTTTTCAGAGATTTCCCTAAAACCTTGACCGCTCGCCACATGTCCTCCTTGATGGACGGCCCTGGTCCTTTCACGAATTTTGCTTTCGCGATTTTGGCTCGGTCTTCTCCTTCATTTCCCTAGTGCCAAAAACTATGAAAACCCTCGACCCCACTAGATAGACGGTCCACACTCATCCTGATCGATGGTCAGGATATGATCACGATTCTCCCTTTCTCGATTTCGGCGACTCTTCACTCTCGATCTCCCGGTGTCCGATTCCCCGAATTCCCAAAATGGCTCAAATCGTTTCGGGATTTCACGAACCGGGAGTCCATGACTCTCGACCCCAAAATCACTTGTCACACCAATCCCCGAATTCCTGAAATGGTCTCATGGCCCATGGGATTTCACACTTCTCCACGAAGCGTCTCCACCATCCATTTCAGCTCCTCTGTGTGGCTTCCATATATTAAACTCCGTACGTCTTTGCTCGATCCAATGGTTGTCGGATATCAACGCTAGATCTGATGGCCCAAATCTAATCTGTTGTGCTCTCTCCTCCTATTGTCTAGATGTGAAAATCGATGGTCTAGATCTCATCTCTTCAATTGATCTAACAGCAGTTGTGCTCCCTCCTAAGATTGAGAACTTCCTCCCTCCCCTTGGGAGATTTTCTAAGGTTTCAAAGGCCTCGACCTTTGCTTCCTCTGCGAGCTCGATTCCGTTGGATATCACCTACGTTCTAGGAATGCTATCACTCTTGAGCTTTGTCAACTGTGAAACCTCAAAGGGTTCCTCGACCTTCTTCTCACTCTGTTGTTAATCAGTGTGCTAAGGCACTATCCTTCCTGAGCTTTATTTACCCGAGCCTCTAAGGGACTTGCCCTTCTATGTCCTCAAAGGGAAATCTGGTGTCCTCCTGATGACTTTCTTCTCAAGCCCTCCTTGCTGAGCTTAATAGAGTATTTAGTAACTCTGTGAGTGTCACTCCTTAACACTTCTCTTCCCTCTGAACTCATGCAAGATTTCCTTCTGTGCACACTTGCACCAATACAATGCCCACCTAGCAGAGTTCTCCAGAATCCTCAGTGATTCTATCTTCTCACCGAACTCGAAATAGATTTTTCCTCAATGCATCCTGTGCATTTGCTCAATGCCCTCCTGGCAGAGCCTTTACAGAATTCTCAACAGTTTTGCTTCTCCTCTCTGTGCTCTTCTCTGCACAGTTTCTCCTTCAAGGTGTTCAACAACCTTGAGGCTTCCTACTTGAGTCAATGACTTTAGTTAGTGCACCCTCCTAGCACGTCCTTGTCTGAAATTCTGCAGAATTCAAAAGTGCACTCCTACACTAGTTTTCAGAGACCGCAGTACTCTGTCATGCACTTTTGCATGTAACCACAAAGAATCCAAACTTGGAATCAAAGGACTCAGAGATAGTAAATTCTGTCTATCCCTGCAAATGCACATCTAACATACATCTACAACATATCATCAACACATAAAGACATTCATTCATGAACTTACAAACACATGAACAACAACATGCAGGAAAAACTGCTATGATTATATTAATATGAAATGTCTCTTTACAATGTGAGATCGGACTGAAACAGAGTCACAACTTTCTCTCTTCTCCCTATTCTTTCTATCCTTCTCTACCTCGAACTAAATCTAGATTCAAAATAAGATCTTTTTACAAAGAGGGGCTCCTCGAGCTCTTCCCTCCATCCTCACCAACTCTCATTAAATTACATTCAATTACATTGAATGGTTGTCTAGTCCGAATCAGATATAGATCTCAGCCTTACAACCATTTAAGGAAAACTTTATCTAAATCATGTGCACATGCATGGCTTTTAGATCTACTAGTCTTACAACATTTAATACAATTTTCAAATTTTGAAAAAAATGAGAGGGTTGCACCTCTCTCCTTCCATTGAATGTGCACTTTGATGCTGCTGGCTGGATGGCACGTAGCTGGGTTGGAGCGATGCTCCTTCATCACAAAGGATTATTGATTGATTGATGCCAAAGGATTGATGTCAAGGAATTGATTGATTCCAAAGGATGATTGATTGATGTCAAAAGACAAAAGTTTGATGTCAAAATATTGATGTTGATTAACCTCAAATGAACAAATGTCTTGTCATAGTATATTGATAAAGTATATATTGTCCTTGATGTGAATGGATATATGTCAAGTGGAATCATATTCATATGATGATGAAAATGGATCAATGAGTTGTCATTGATATGATGCTTAGTTGAAGATGGATCAATGAGTTGTCCCTGATATGATGCATAGTTGGATTGATGTAAAGATGACTCATTATTGTCTTATCATGGTTGATAAGGAGTACAAATGGATGAACTCCAAAGTGGTCCCCTTATGGTCAAATCCGTCACAGGAAGACGCTTTTTGGTTGAGTTATCCTAGGAGTATGGTTGGAGAACCCATGCTTAATTGTGGAATAGTGAGATGAATAATAGTGAATTTGTCTGTAAAACTATCCTAGATTTATAATGATTTTCATGCCATTTCTAGTGGTATGTGGAAAATCAAATAACTCCTCACAGTTTCAGAATTATGGCCTTACGAAGTTGGAGGACCCTCATATGTTGGATTGAAGCCCCAAAAGGTCAAAGAAGTCAAATTGCTTGAAAATAATAAATTATTATTTAAATGATAAAGTGAAGTGACAATGTCAAGGAGGATTATTTAAATGATAAAGTGAAGTGACAAAGTCAAGGAGGATTATTTAAATAATAAAGTAATGGAGAACTTTCTAATTATGGAAAGTGGCTAGAAGTGGGTTAACCCTAAAATGAGGAAAATGGGTCAAGTGACCTAGAACATGATTCTAAGGAAGCTACTTGGAGAGTATAAATAAGAGGCAAGGGTCTCTTGTGAAATTATCTCTTGAGCATGTATTGAAGATATATTCTGAGAGAGAGATGATCTGGAGGATCTCATGGATGCATCAAAGTTTTGGTACGTCTAAGATCATGACGGAAATTTGTTTGGAAGTTCAGAAACTCTAGTTTCTAAGGTATACGTGGGCTGCAGTGAGCCAGGGCGCGTACATACGTGGGATGGATGAGGAAATAGCACGTACAATGGATAAATTCATGAAGACTTGTGTGTGAGTTGGTGCCAGGCTCTTGAAGACTGAAGCAGGTTCCAGATCTGCATTCTATGGGCTCAGATCTGCCATAGAAACTCTGGTATGGTGACATTGTTGTCTTGATGGATACTCTTGCTTCTTGTGTGGTGAATGCTTAAGTCATTCTTGGTATGGCTGTTGTGATTTGTTTTGTTGATGGAGTGAGCAGCACTCTTATGATTCAGTACTGATATGATTGCTATAGTATATT
>SNQJ01S0261325.1:0-12218 GCA_010110895.2 Picea sitchensis
GTTGATGCACTTGCTATGGTGCAGGTAGTAATACATGTTTGGTGCATGGTTGATGCACTTGTAGAGGGAAGATGATTGTGGGTGATGGTACTTGGTTAAAGTACATCATTGGTATTACTTGTTTAGCATATACTTTGATACATTATGTATTGGATAGTTTAGACACTTGTTTTGGTGTTTGGTCGGTACATTATTTGATTCTTGATGGTTGAGATACATATCTTGACACATGGTTTATGATAGAATCATATCATATGTCATATGAAACTTGTTTGACGCACATGGTTGGCATGTTGATGATGGTATTGGTACATTGATAGAGGCACTTGTTGATGATCTTGATATATGCTTGGTATATTTTTTTTTGGAAATATTTTTGGCATATATACTTCAGTGATGAGATCTTATTATATGGTGTTGATGTGCATAGTTGGCACATGGTATGGCACATGATGTACATGGTTGATGCTTTGTTCATGATTCTCTATTCAGTGTTGACATATCTTTTTCCTTCATGAAGTATGGTATGGAATGAGTCTAATACATGGACAGGTCCAAGGATCATCATAGAAAGAGCATATCATTCTTGAGGAGTTGATCTATGTTTTGGTTGAGCAGTAGCATTTGCAGCAGTAACAACATATTGTTCATATTGCAGAGAATATAGGGGGAGACATACCCACAGGGTGAGTTATTCCTCTTCTCTTGATTGATTGCAACAACATGATTGCAGGAGGAGAGACTCATCAGATACAGGATAGAGAGATAGATTCTTGGATAGGCATGTTTCTAGGGAGAGCATAAGTGATATGTCTTCAACATTGCATCAGCGGATAGATTATTCAGAGGAATCTCAAAGGCATCCAGATAGAGGGAGCATCCCCAAGGAGATAACTACACTTTTCCATTGATATCAAAGGGGGAGAGATAGTTGCATTGATGTGATTGAGATGACTATTGATGAAGAGGAGTACCATGTCTACATATTGCCATCAAAGATTTTTTTTGACATCAATGTTGGTATTTCCATCAATGCCAAAGGGGGAGATTGTTGCATTATGTTGTCATTGATGTCAAAGAGTTTATGTCTTGTCATAGTATCATTGGTGTATTGATTGATGGCCTATGTTTTCATAGATGTAATTTATGTCAAAGATGTCAAGTGGTGTCATAGTGATGTATTATCATGGATTGATGTATAGAGAGGATGCTGTAAAGGTTGGTCATTAGTGTCTTGTCATGACTAATAGGAAGTACCAAATGGATGAACTCCAAAGTGGTCCCCTTATGGTGAAATCCATCATGGGAAGACGCTTTGTGAAGTCCAAATGGTTAAGTGGTTGGCTCATCCTAGATGTGTTATTAAGGAACCCAAGTATTGATTATGGAATATTGTAATGAAGATCCATGAAGTCGTAAGTGAGGCTACTCTAGATGGATAGTGCTCGTCATGTCATTTATGGTGATATGTGGAACGTCACATAACTCCTCACAGTTAGAGAGTTATGTCCTTGTAAAGTTGGAGCTCCCTAATGTGTTGTCTAGAAGCCCCTAAAAGGTCAAAGAAGTCAAATTATTCTAGAAGCTCCTAGAAGAAAGTTGACTAGTAAAAATGGTTAGTCATGGTTTACGTGGTTGCAACAAGAAAACAATTAAAAATTAATTAGTTGCAACTAGAATTGGAGAATTTACTATTTGTAGCAAAGTGGGTTAGAAGTGGGTTAGCCCCTAAAATAAGGAAGTTGGTTAGATTTGGTTAGATGAAGAAGCTACTTGGAGAAGTATAAATAAAAGAGAAAGGGTCTCTTGTGTGTGTGAATCTCTTGAGCATATTGAATATCTATTCTTGGTGAAAGATTCATTGCAGGTACTCATGGATGCATCAGAAGTTCCATAAGTATGAGGTATTGACGATGAAAGTTTCATAGTTTCAGAAATATTGAAAAACCCTAGTTTCTAAGATGTACGCGAGCTATTAGTGTAATAGGGTGTGTATGTATGCAATCTATCAGTAAAATAGGGTGCGTATATATGCAGACTGGCAGTATAATAGGGAGCGTACATGAAGGAAAATCCATAGAAGCTTAAGAAACTATTGGTGCCAGGTTCTTGAAGTCTGAAGCAAGTTCCCATAACAGTGGTCTATTGGTTCAGATTTGCTACATAATATATGGTATGGTTATATGTTGTATCCATGCTTATATTTTCTCATGGTATGGTGAATTATTGAGGCATTTTTTGTATGGTTGTATTGATGTATGAATATGGTAGCTGGTTGGTTGAGTAGTTCAGTTATGTTATGTTTGAGAGATGTCCATGATATGTAATTGTGTCTGCATGAGGAGCATGCATAGGTTGTTGGATTGAATACATAGGTTTGTGATTGGTTATGGTATAGAATGGGTAGTGAAAGGTAGAGTGCAGTGACAAGATCAGAATTGGATGTGACATAGGAAGAAAGGGTTTGAAGGGCTAGAAGGTTGAAGTTTCAAAAACCCTAATTTATGAAAGTGTATGCATGTTGACAGTGGGCCAGGGCATGTACATACACGTGTTGCAGTATATGTAGGCAGTGTATATACGTGGGTTGTAGTATAAAAAGGTCATGCACCTATTTAAAACTTGGTATATGTTGAGGATTGGTTCCTCTTCTCAATTGTTGCTGATATTTGCAAGTTGAGTCTTGCATTGAGGGTTGGTACTCGTGTGGAGTTGTTTCTCTATGATCTAGGAGGATCTTGGTGGACACCCACTGATCCGGAATATATTTGTAGAATGAAATAAATACAGATTATTATCAAAAGATGCTTAACACAGAATAACAGATATACAGTAAAATTGGTTTCTATTCAATAAGGAAATAAGTTGAAATTGTAAAATGCAGCGGAAACAAGTTTGCTAGAATGGTGGTGGCTTATATTTGAGAAGAGATGTGACTATTGCACTCATTCAGAAGAAAATCATTACAATGAGGCTCTTAACTCCTTTTTACAATAAACAGGAATGTAAAAAATCGTAGACATGCAAAAAACCTAACCCTAGGAGATGAAGCGCCAAAAGTCATGTGGGCCTCGTTTGGGTAAGTTAGTACATCAACTTCCCAAGGTCATAACTTTTGCATATGATATATTTTTTAGGGGCACGGTAGCTCGTTGGAAAGGTATATCTAAGGACTACACATTTTCTATCAAAGGTCATTTTAACGGCCCCGCAAGTTAGGGACCCAAAAACTAGGGAAAAATTTTCCAAAATGAGCTAGTTGGAATAGGTGGGAGGACACCAGCATCCATATGGATCGATCCTCCCCACTTAGGAAGCAATGGTATCCATTTTTTTGAGTTTCCCCATGATATGAGGAAATTTTTGGTGAATTTGGCCCTGGGTGAGCCACTTGCCTTGGTGCAGGAGCTACCCTGCTTTGACAACTTGATAAAGCTAGTGTGACATCCCCAAAAATAAAATATTTTTTGAAATTTAAATTTGTTGGAAATTTATTCCGTTTTTAGTAAATTCGAATTTGGATTTTTTTTGCCATTTATGGCAATTTTGAATTTGATATTTGTAATTAATTATTATGACTGTTGGGCAGAGATCTGATTAGACTCAACTAACTATTTGACTATGACACTTGTATAAAAACATAATATTTATATTGATTTCAGGAGGACAAATGGAACAACCATGTTAAAATCAGATGACCATAACTCCATGAGTGGGGAACATGTTGGAACTACCTCTAGGCTGATTATTACAAGTGGAAAATCAGTGATTTGGCCATTGGCAGCCCCCGAAAATCAGGGATTTAGAAATCTGTGAAAATTCCCAAGGGAGGGAAAAGACCTAGGCAAATTGATAAATAGCATATGTGAGGAGGCAGGACGCTGCCAAGTATGCTGGGAAAGGAGACTATTGTTTTTTCCTTGCTGTTATGAACACTACTGAGTGAGTGTGAGGCAAGAGGAATCTGTTGGAATTGAAGGACATTTCTGAGGAGAAGTTTTCCAAGTTCGCCCTCATGGATTTATGGTCAGGCTAGGGGGTGAATCAGGCAAGTGATTTTGGTGGCCCTATTCTACAGTTGGGATGAACGTGGTTGTTACCTTTGTCTTCCCGCACACTGGTTCAGATATGTAAATCTTCTCCTGCTTTGTTTGAATGATTTGTGTATTTGAAATTATGCATCTAATTGTGCTAAGTTGAAATAATTCCATGGATGACATCTGTTCGTAGTATGAAGTTTATAATCAAAGACTAAAGTTTGGGAATGGTTCCTCCTAAAACTAAAATGCTAGGCAAAACTATCTATATACAAATGAACTTGAAAGAACAGATCCATTTACAGGATATGTTTAACTCTGTAATCAAAATTCTAGTTAGGATTATCTGTGTATAAATGTGCTTGAAAGGAACATATCTATTTATAGGCATATGTTCATTTATGTGACTGAAATATTAAGCAGATCTATCTACAAATAATCAGAGTTGAGTAAGTTTGTACATATATAAACGTTTAGGTGTATCTTTGTAATTAAATTTCATAAAATCGTATCACTTAGCGGAGACTTCCTTTCTAGTATAACTTGGAATTGAAGAGAAATACGAGACAACACGAATCCTATGGATCATATATATGTTTATATATTATACATATATATTATTTTGGAAATTGTATAGGCGTCACAACAAACCGGAAGTGGACTATCTATAACATAAATAGTTAATATTATATATGTTTGTTCATGTATTATATGAATCATATATTGATCAATAGTATGTATCAACAACATGTAAATGAAATGCTAGATGCGTAAATACCGATGAAATTGAAAGTTAAAAATCTGGAACCCCTTTTTATATATTATATCCGGCGCTAGAATCAAAAGTACAATGAAATGGTCTGCTTCAAGAAGTTATATTGATATTGGAATACCGTTGACAGTTAGAATTTAACCATTTTGTATTACTCTACTTTCATTATGCAACATGCAAAGAAGAAGAGTCATGAATCTTGCATTAATTAAACACAGGCAAAAAGTTCGAGCCCAGATTTAGGGTAGGTATGAAACTATGCAGCCAAGGAAATTATAAATAGTTTATATGGTAGATTATTATAATGATCATTTCCTTGCCAAACAAGAATCAAACTTCAAACTGGGTACATTACAATTATAGACCGAGGAAAAACTTCGACCTTTGCATCAGGGACGATTAAATCCCGAAGGGTTTGTGTTAAGGAACCTGAGTACCTTTCCCATGAAAAGGATGGACGAGATATGCTCAGGATCATTTTAAATTCTCCTTGAGCCGAAAAGGTTCCCTCGAGTCCCTATTGGAACCTCAATTTACACAATCCATAGGCCCTCCATGAAAACTCCACCGGTGAAAGTCAACAGGCGGTTGACTCTACCAGTACAATGTGCCTGCGCCACCTAGAATAGACTCCCTCTATCCAACTCCTTTGTGATATGACCATAAACAAGGACTTAACGCAAGCACCTTTCATGACTTGCGATCTCATGAGTTTGTGAGTCGAAGACCCTCGACTCTTCTTGCACTCCAAACCTCCGATACCCGAGATGCGATACGGGTATGGTTTCCTCCTCACTAGTGCCTGCTACATATAATCGTGGGCTAGGCTAAACACTAGCACTACTCGTGACTTCATGAGTTGGAGTGTTGAACCCTAGTGCTCCTCCTTTGTGAAACCCCAAAGCATGATAAGTCAGTGATGGGTTGACTCCTTCCAAGGTGACGCATGTACACCACCTGTCACCTACTTCCGCCTTTTCTGTGCGTTGTATGTTTGCGCCACCTATCAACTGTGCGGTCGTCACCTAATGGATGTGCCATGTGTCACATGAGCCCTTGGCGCTCGGCACTTCGGGACTTCTGCAGTCGAAAATAAATGCTTCCAACCTTTGAACTCCTTATACGCGATACCACGTGGAGGTTCTGATCCGACGGATCTCCTGCTCCGAGATCCAATAGTTGGAATGACTTCTCAATATAGTCAATCGCGAATCCTTGCTCCTCTCCACACTTAGAATTATTTTGCGTAAGAAAAATTTTTGGGATCATGAATCCTAAGTCCTCCATAGTCCAAGTTCTGTATAGTATGACACGTATAAATGTTTGGAAGCTTAGGACTTACATAAATGTTAGAGTAATGGAAAATTATCTTAGCATGACCTGGACACCTATATATTGTCTGATTAAAATGGGTAACCATAGTATAAGAAACTTATCAGAGTTTAATACTAGAGAAAACGATCATTTTATCCTAAGAATGAATCTATCGAGTTAATTAGGATTAATGTTCCGGAGAAGACAATTTTTATTTTTTTTTGGTCAAAATTAAGGTATATTACATATGGTATCAGAGCAAAAGTTACAACACTGGGTCTAAACAGGGCCACATTAATTACTTAGTATATACTTCGATTTATGTAAAACTAATAAATCTTTTGGTTACAAACAGAAAACCCTTTCTATTTTGTGTTGATTATGGCAGCTCGGGAAGGTACAGAAATCAGGATGGAAGGAAATCCGCAGCAAAGACCTCCTGGAGATCCAAAACAGAACAGTGATGGAAGCTCACCCATGGAGGTGTTGGAAACAATGAGGAATCTTGTTGCTAAACTGCAGGTTTTCAAGGCCGATAATGAAAAATTGAACAAAGCACAGCAGGAACAACAAGAAATAAATGAAGTCCTGCTGCGTATTACAGTAACCAAGAAAAACCCAAAAGATGATAACCATGACGAAGAGGTCAACAAAAGGGCCTCCAAGAAATCTGGTCCAGAAACAGAAAAAGGAGACAGTTCGTTTGAAGGGACACCTTCAGCTGAAGATAAAATTATACCAGATAGAAAAAGGAAACAAATGGACCACCTTGAAGGAGAATTTAAAAAGATTAAACCAGCGACCTTTGATGGAGAATCCAGGATAGAAGAAGAAGCTGAGGCATGGTTGTTGGACATCAAAAAATACTTTCAGATCTATAACTATTCCAGCAACATGAAGGTCAGAATGGCCATCTACAATCTGAAGGGGAAAGCCATGATTTGGTGGCAGGACCTGAAATTGGCCAAGGGCCTAAAGGAGAAACAATTGGAATGGTCTGAATTTAAGAAACAATACCTTTCTGAAAGCTATTATGAAAGGAAGGCGAAAGAATTTTACAAGTTACGACTCGGACAAATGACGATGGAAGACCTTATAAATAATTTTTTGGAAATACTAAGGTTTGTACCGTACATCCGGGAGGATAAAGTAAAAATCCAACGATTCTTAAGTTGTTTACCACAGTCCTACAGGGACAGAATTGAGTTTGACAACCCCAAATCCTTGAGTGAGGTATTCAGGAAAGCACGAATGTTTTACGACCAGTATAAACAGTGGGTAGAATTTCCCAAGGCCTGGAAGGATAAGAAGCAAGATCGAATGAACCAGCAGAAGAAGGGACACCAGCCAGCTCCTTATCGAAATGCAGCAAAAAGTTTCCCGATGAAGGATTTTCACTCCAATCATCCGAATGCGCAAGGTAGCAGTAAACCAGTAAACCTGGGAACGAAGAAGTTTGGGGACAACTTCAACGAGCCATTAAAGTGTTGGGAATGTGGAGATCCTCATCTAAGGAGGAATTGTCCACGTTTAATTTCAGCAAACATAACTGTTGTTCACAATTTGTAGGAAGCCTCGACAGTGGGAGACGTGGGCAGAAGCCTGCATTGGATAAATGCAGCCATAGATGGTCGACAAGATGACCACCAGTCCTCGGTGGTAGTGATCGAAGGTAAAATCAATGACACTCAATTTTTTGTTTTAATTGACCCTAGAGCTATGTTAAGTTATATTACTCATGATGTAGTAGAGTCGAATAAACTTAAGGTACTGAAACATGCAAAATCATGGTTTGTACAACTAGCAACAGGTACTAAAAGGAAAGTAGTTGACTTTATCTCTGATTTTGAGTTCAGCTTAGATGGTCAAAAGATAAGGACCAATCTGAAAATCCTACCACTAGGATCTTATGATATGATTATCGGGATGGATGGGTTGGAACAACACAAAGTAGTACTAGACTGTTATACAAAGATACTTAGTTATAAAGATGATTTTGGCACTTTTAGAACATCCCAAGGCATACCAAAACCTGTATCAGTCAGACAAGTTTCAGCGATGCAACTCAAGAAATGTATTAGAAAGGGATGTCAAGTTTATGCCATCCAAGTGACGAATCTATTAGAAAAAGAATATAAGCCAAAGTTAGAAGACTTTGTTGTCCTACTTGAAATCAGAGACATATTTGCGGATGAGATACCATAATTACCTCCTAGAAGAGAAATAGACTTCTCCATAGACCGAATACCCAGTTCAGCCCCTATCTCAAAAGCACCCTACTGAATGAGTCTACCAGAACTGACAGAATTAAAAATACAATTACAGAAATTGTTGGACAAAGAGTATATTAGACTGAGTGTTTCGCCATGGGGAGCACTAGTCCTCTTTGTGAAAAAGAAAGATGGTACTCTAATACTATGTATCGATTATAGACAACTGAACAAAATGACTATTAAGAACAAATACCCCTTACCAAGGATAAATGATTTGTTTGATCAAGTGGGTGGGGCCAATATCTTTTCAAAGTTGGATTTACGATCCGGTTATCATCAAGTTAGGATAAAAGATGAGGACATAAACAAAGGAACTTTTCGGACAAGATATGGACACTATGAATTTGTAGTCATACCTTTCGGACTCACTAACGCACCAGCCACATTTATGTGCCTGATGAATAGTATTTTCAGTCAATACTTAGACAAGTTCGTGGTAGTATTTATCGACGATATTCTGGTCTATTCAAAAATAGAGGAAGAACATGATGAACACTTAAGGATAGTGCTGCAAACGTTGAGAAAACACAAGTTGTACGCCAAATTTGACAAGTGTGACTTTTATCAAAAAGAAATACAATATCTAGGACATGTAATTTCAGCAGAAGGCATTGTCGTAGACCTGGAGAAGACAAGAGCCATTATGGAATGGTCAGTACCTAAGGATGTAGCAGATATCCGGTCATTCATGGGAATCACCGGATATTACCATAGGTTTATAGAAGAATTTTCCAAGATATCCTACCCTATCACATCATTACAAAAGAAAGGAACCAAGTTTAACTGGTCAGAGAAGTGTCAAGGCAGTTTTAACAAGATGAAGGAATTATTGACAACTGCATCCATTCTGAAGGTAGCAGACCCAGATAAAGACTTCACCGTATGTGTTGATGCAAGTAAAGAAGGACTAGGTGGTGTCCTAACTCAATAAGGACACGTTATTTTTTATGAGTCCCAGAAATTAAAGGAACACGAGCGAAATTATGTCACTCATGACTTAGAATTAGCAGTGGTAATACACGCCTTAAAAATGTGGCGACACTACATAATGGGCAGAAAATTTCTACTATTAACGGATAATAGCGGGGTGAAGTATCTGTTTAACCAACCGGATCTTAATGCAAGACAAGCCAGATGGCTAGCCTTCTTGAGCGAATTCAACTTCGAGGTCATACATATCAAGGGTAAGGAAAATAAAGTAGCGGACGCTTTAAGTAGAAGAGTCCATGGGTTATTTGAGATAAACATCAGCAAGGAAAAAATTGATCTGGAACAAAGAATAAAGACGACAAGTATTAATGACAAAAATTACATGAAGATGATGGAAGAATTACAAAATAGTACAACAAACTCAGATAAACCAGATCTAAGTATCGATAAGAAGGGACTATTACGATTTAAAAACAAACTTTACATACCAGATTCAACAGAGTTAAAATTAACTGTTTTAGACGAAGTGCATAAGAAACCGTATTCTGGCCATCCAGGTTACCAGAAAACAATAACAACACTCATAAAACTATTTTACTGGCCTAATATGAAGGGCGAAACAATAGAGTACTTGGCTAGGTGCCAATATTGTCAGCAGGTTAAGGCCAAGCACCAACACCCAGCCAGCCTATTACAGCCATTACCAGTACCAGAATGGAAATGGGAGACTATATCACTAGACTTTATAACAGGTTTGCCTAAAACTCAGAAACAAAATGATTCTATCATGGTTGTAATCAATAAACTCAGTAAGTCTGTGCACTCTATTCCTGTAAAGTCTACTTTTAAAGCTATAAACATTGCTGAAATATTCATGAAAGAAATTTTTAGACTGCATGGTATTCCGAAAATGGTGGTTTCAGATAGAGACATAAAATTTACATCCGCTTTTTGGAAGGAATTGTTTGCAGGGATAAACACTAACTTGAATTTCAGTACAGACTATCACCCACAAACAGATGGATAGATCGAAAGGACAAACCAAATCATAGAGGATATGCTCTGCATGTATGTAAGAACAAAACCGAACAAGTGGGAAGACTACCTACACTTGGTAGAATTTGCGTATAACAATGGATACCAAACTTCGGCTAAATTAAGCCCTTTCAAAATATTGTACAACAGAAAGTGTACGAATCCAATTAGTTGGGATAACCTAGCCGACAGACTCATGGTTGGACCAGAGATGCTCCAAGAAATGGAGAACATGGTAAGGAAGGTACAATAGAACTTAAAAGAAGCACAGGATAGACAGAAGAGCTATGCAAATCAGAAAAGAAGACACTTGGAATTTCAAGTGGGATACCATGTTTATTTGAAGTTCAAAGCTTGAAAAATCTCGTTGAATTTAGGGAACTGTGCCAAGATGACACCCGGGTTTTGTGGGCCCTTTGAGATACTAGCTCGAATTGGACCCGTAGCATATCAACTTACACTTCCAGCTAATCTAAGAATTCATAATGTATTTCATGTTTCGTTGCTGAAAAAGTATGTTCATGACCCTACTCATAAGATTGATTGGAACTTGGTGCAGGTGGAACCCGAAGGCGAGTTCCAGGTGGAACCCCTGTGCATTCTGGACCGGAGAGAAATAACACTTTGGAACAGAGTCATCGCTCAGGTAAAGGTGCAATGGAAGAACTTTAGTCCTGAGGAGGCCACTTGGGAGTTGGAGGGAGATTTGCGGAAATATCATCCAATCCTGTTCCAAGAAAGGAACAAACACCGAGGATAGTGTTTTACTGAAGGGGGAAAGGATGTGACATTCCCAAAAATAAAATATTTTTTGAAATTTAAATTTGCTGGAAATTTATTCTGTTTTTAGTAAATTCGAATTTGGAAAATTTTTGCCATTTATGGCAATTTCAAATTTCAAATTTGATATTTGTAATTAATTATTATGACTATTGGGCAGAGATCTGATTAGACTCAACTAAATATTTGACTATGACACTTGTATAAAAACAAAATATTTATATTGATTTCAGGAGGACAAATGGAACAGCCATGTTAAAATCAGCTAACCATAACTCCATGAGTGGGGAACATGTTGTAACTACCTCTAGGCTGATTATTACAAGTGGAAAATCAGTGATTTGGCCATTGGTAGCCCTTGAAAATCAGGGATTTAGAAAGCTGCGAAAATTCCCAAGGGAGGGAAAAGACCTAGGCAAATTGATAAATAACATATGTGAGGAGGCAGGACATTGCCAAGTATGCTGGGAAAGGAGACTATTGATTTTTCCTTGCTATTATGAACACTACTGAGTGAGTGTGAGGCAAGAGGAATCTGTTTTAATTGAAAGGCATTTCTGAGGAGAAGTTTTCCAAGTTCTCCCTCATGGATTTATGGTCAGGCTAGGGGGTGAATCGGGCAAGTGATTTTGGCTGCCCTATTCTACGGTTGGGAGGAACGTGGTTGTTCCCTTTGTCTTCTCGCGCACTGGTTCAGATATGTAAACCTTCTCCTGCTTTGTTTGAATGATTTGTGTATCTGAAATTATGCATCTAATTGTGCTAAGTTGAAATAATTCCATGGATGACATATGTTCATAGTATGAAGTTTATAATCAAAAACTAAATTCTGGGAATGGTTCCTCCTGAAACTAAAATGCTAGGAAAAACTATCTATATACAAATAAACTTGAAATAACAGATCCATCTACATGATATGTTTAACTCTGTAATCAAAATTCTAGTTAGGATTATCTGTGTATAAATGTGCTTGAAAGGAACAGATCTATTTATAGGCATATGTTCATTTCTGTGACTGAAATATTAAGCAGATCTATCTATGAATAATCAGAGTTGAGTAAGTTTGTACATATATAA
>SNQJ01S0261328.1:0-12217 GCA_010110895.2 Picea sitchensis
GATTCGCCCAAATTCTATAGGATAAAATTATTTTACCTTAAAAATCACCAAAATTTTATATAAACTATATAAAATCCTTATAAATTTGAATATTTTTTAAAAAATATCGCCAAATATTTTATAATTGGCATATGAAGGATTAGTAAGATTCGCCAAGGTTTCTACATTTTAAAATAAATTTTCATCCTTAAAATCATCCTTGGTCAGGAGGATAGAAAAACTGGTAGAATTACAACAGACTAGGGAGCAACTACTTGAAAAAGCTCAGGACCATCAAAAGAAGATAAAACGAGCCTTTGACAAGAAGGTAAGCAAGGTAGATTTTCCACTGGGATATCTAATGCTCAAGTGGGATGCACCCAAGAAAGACAAAAGAAAACATGGTAAATTCAAAGCCTTATGGATTGGTCCTTTCAAGATTTCTAAGGTATTTTCAAATAACACTTATAAATTGCAGAACTTGGAGGATTTCGAAGTTTTGGGTGGCCCTGTAAATGGGCACTTTCTAAAACAATATTTTGATTAAGCCACAATTGGATTTAGTTTCATTGTAAATATTGCTTTTTCTTTTATTTTTGTTTGAATAAGTGACCCCATGAACCAAAATCTAAGGCACTGGAACTGCTTGTTCTTGGCAACTCATAGGGAGCATACCATCCCCTGTGGAGCCAATGTTATCACATGAAGTGGTCAAGGGTCACATGTAATTGTTGTTAAGACCCGAGTCTTCACCCTTGCTTTGTCTCTCTCTCTCCTTGCATACCAAGCCCTAGAAATTTTCTCTTCTGCTTGGTAAAGTTGATTTCCCTTTTTTAATGACCTAGTTTCCCTTGGTGTCTTGCTTGACTGAGTCTCAGCCCAAAGTTTTTTTTCTTTTCTTGAAGGATAAACACTTATCATGATTTAGGTTCAAAGTACTGGTCATCTTGTTTTCTCAATATCACAACAAGTCATCCAAGTCCTTTCTTGATACAGGTGAAAACCATGAGCAAAAAGAACAACTTTCAAAGGCAATCTATTTAGGGCTGAAATGAAAGCTGCGAGCGCATTCATTTTTCAACGGTGGAGATCCCAGGAGCATTTTAGATCAATGAATATCATGCATTTAGAATGTCAAAGTTACGCGAGGTTTAATGACCAGGTAGAATCCCCAGAGTTGAAGATCAAGTGACGCGCGTCCTCTAAAGTGGATGGTCAATATTTACTTTGGGAGTTCAGGATTCAGGAGTTTCGACTTCCCCACTCCCATTTTCCTTCAAAGTAATTTCTCCCAAAGTTGACAGATCTCTGTCATGTGTCCTCCTCAGAACAACGGTCGTGATTTACTTGGAGACTTCGAGACTTCCCCTATCATTTTTCTCCGAAGTACTTTCTCTTGGAGTTGCATATTAGGCGCCACGCATCCTCCAGAGTGGACGGTCAAGATTCACTTTGGGGGTTTAATATTATGGAGTTTTGGCTTCTCCACTCCTGATTTTCTCTAGAGTACTTTTCTCCCAAATTCCACAGATGTCTGCTACATGTCTATGCCATCAACGACCAAGGTTTCATCTTCTTAT
The DNA here is from genome assembly GCA_010110895.2 of Picea sitchensis. NCBI lineage: Eukaryota > Viridiplantae > Streptophyta > Pinopsida > Pinales > Pinaceae > Picea > Picea sitchensis. The sequence goes on from SNQJ01S0261328.1 coordinate 1,560, forward strand.
CTCTTTGGCACTTCGAACAACTCCTGGTCAATGACTCCTTCGTTCCCTTTCTCCATGAGTGCGTGGATCTTTTCCATGTGTCCCTCCAGATATAACAATGGTAGTTTACTTCATGACTTCAGGCTTCAGGAGTTTCAACCTCTCCACTCCTGATTTCCTTCGGAGTACTTTTCTCCCGGAGTTCACAAATCTATGTCGCGTGCCCTCCTCAAATCGACGATCGTGGTTCATTTCCAAGATTCAACATCCAAACTCCATGTCACCTGGGATATCATCCTTTGGGAAGTGTTATTGATCAAATGCAAAAATTAGCGCCATCTCCATGCGCGGTTTTAATGGATCATAGAATTTGTGGGCAGATAAACTTTAGCGATGGCGCTAAATATAGTAGGTGCACTCAGATCACAGATTGTGACCAGATCAATGACCACACTTCATTTTCAGGACACAACATGCTCGAATGATAAAATTATTGAGTGGTCCCAAAATCGAAAACGTGGTATAATGAAAGAGCTATGTGGCAGAAGGTGGTGAATTGCGAGATCAAAAGCGGTGTGGGTCCAAACCGCCTTCAATGGCCCCGCAATCACATGATTATATAAAATCAAATCCAAGAGAAACACGTGGACACCCCCTAGGCATTAAGCCTCGTTGCGATCTCGAGGAAAAAATAAGTTAATGAAAAAGGAGTGGTGGTTGAAAACTTGACTCACTCTGTAAATAGAAAGCATGGAGGGTCTCATCATGGAGACAAAACTGTCAACCCAAGGTACCACGATGGACGGTTTTTCCTGCAGGCTCATGTTGATCTGAGCTTGCACCTGACATAAGTATACATGCATAGTCTGACAGAAGGATGCATAGATGAAGAGCCTTGGACGAGATGGTCAGATGACTCTCCAAATGGTTGTCCACTGATTTGAGTTAAAATAGATCAATTTAAGAATTTGTTATGGTTGATGGTTGAGCAGAGCTCCCTATTTTGTAATATTTTGATACCAGCTTTGTTCTCTGGTTACGTATGAGACCTTAGAATTTATCATTAATATAATTCATCTTCTTTCATCATCTTGTTAAATCTTGTGATGAAACACTCGTGCATGGATGATCCAGATGAGGGTTGTAGTCGTAATGTAATGGAGGTTTGATTATAATGTTGTTGTGATCTATTTCAGTATTATATTTTGTTGTCTTATTTCCTATTATGCTGAAATTCTCGTGCATGGATGATCCAGACGAGCTGTTTTGGTTGTATTGTAATGTAGGTTCGATTATAATACTACTGTGATATATTTCAGTATCTTAAACTTAGGCTCAAGAGTGCTCTTATGCCTGATTTTTTCTACACCAAGCTGCTTGAAGGTTGGATACTCATGGAAAACTTGTCCACTTTCCTCACTAAGTCTTCCTCCTCCTCACCTTTACCCTTAAACCACTGACTGAAGTTAATGAGAGCCTCATTTTCTTATGCATTTCTAGCCCAGTTTTATGTGTTTAAACATTCTTATGCTGAGCTTCGTCAATTTGACCTCCACTCATAAACCTACCTCCACAAACATTTTGATGGGTACTGGGCTTATCCTCCTGCAATCTAAGGGTGACTCTTAGTGATAACAATATGAGCTTGGCCAGTTCCAAGAATTTTTTCTTCATGCTTTAACCATATTTTTGGAAGCTATATCAAGATTTGTATATATATCATATGATGGAATATTAGGAAATAAAGTCTTGATTTTCCATAATAAATGAAAATAATATATTAACTTATAGACAATATTTTTACCTTTCAAAACACCATCCATAACTTGAAATTTAGTTATATCATCTATTTCTTCTATTAACATATCTTTGTATGCTTCATGTTGAATACAATTTCTACTTTTAATACCAACATGAAGGTAGTGTCATTTCAACTAATTCCTTGTATCTTTTCGTGAAGGTTTCAGTACTTCTTTGAATTGAACTACATTTAAATTGAGAATGTTGAACCAAATTAATATTTTTTAATAACTTTGTAGCATACAAAATTATAGAAGTACGAACATTGAAACCCAAATCCTTTAAATGATTCCAAGTCTCAGATTAAAGGTTTTTGGGAAGAGATAGAATTTTTGTAATAGACTCAACATTGATATAGAATATAATGGACCCATTTTCAGATACCACAGGGCCTATTGTTAGAAAGATAGGTTTGGGGAATGATGAATTCAACCAATTTCGACTCCCAAATATGTAAATAATCATGCAAATCCATAAATATATCACAGGTTAGCTTACTTAACTCATCAGGACCAAACTGTGATAGGATGGTGTCAAAAATTTCACAATCACAGTCAATCAAAATTTTTTCATCAGAGGCTAATGGTTGACCATATTTAATACCTTTCTCCATCTATCCTTATTTTAAACAATAATAATAGATTTTAGATAAGTAAATGAGAACACTATTGTTGGGTTACGAAAAAGGTATAAATATCTTCCTTTTTCCCACAGTTCATGATATGATTTTGATTGATTCTTTAGATAGTTAGGGATATATAGGAAATAATATGATTAATATGCCTCTTAGGGTTGTTATTAAATCTTTATTAAATAGATTTTAATTTATGATTGGAATGGTTTGATTTTGTTACAGAATTGGATAAATAACTGTCAAAGATAACCAAAGAGATTTTGGCTATGTGCAAGCTATTGGAGGTTGAAGACTTTTTAGGCGCAAAGCAGTTTGAAGATAATGCATTTTCTATATTGTAATTTTATAATAGTAAAGAAATCNAACATTGAAACCCAAATCCTTTAAATGATTCCAAGTCTCAGATTAAAGGTTTTTGGGAAGAGATAGAATTTTTGTAATAGACTCAACATTGATATAGAATATAATGGACCCATTTTCAGATACCACAGGGCCTATTGTTAGAAAGATAGGTTTGGGGAATGATGAATTCAACCAATTTCGACTCCCAAATATGTAAATAATCATGCAAATCCATAAATATATCACAGGTTAGCTTACTTAACTCATCAGGACCAAACTGTGATAGGATGGTGTCAAAAATTTCACAATCACAGTCAATCAAAATTTTTTCATCAGAGGCTAATGGTTGACCATATTTAATACCTTTCTCCATCTATCCTTATTTTAAACAATAATAATAGATTTTAGATAAGTAAATGAGAACACTATTGTTGGGTTACGAAAAAGGTATAAATATCTTCCTTTTTCCCACAGTTCATGATATGATTTTGATTGATTCTTTAGATAGTTAGGGATATATAGGAAATAATATGATTAATATGCCTCTTAGGGTTGTTATTAAATCTTTATTAAATAGATTTTAATTTATGATTGGAATGGTTTGATTTTGTTACAGAATTGGATAAATAACTGTCAAAGATAACCAAAGAGATTTTGGCTATGTGCAAGCTATTGGAGGTTGAAGACTTTTTAGGCGCAAAGCAGTTTGAAGATAATGCATTTTCTATATTGTAATTTTATAATAGTAAAGAAATCCTGAGGATATTTTGATCCTCGGGATAGCTTGATTTACCCAAACTATTGTAATATATAAGAGGGTAATAGATCCAGAAAAACAGAGGAAAAACACATTCAAGTAATTAGATTCAGAATTGTTCTATGCAAGCAATTTTTGTAAATGTTTTACCAACCATGGAATCAATGAAGGTTTTGAGTGTGTTTATCATTTATATGCTCTGAGTTTCTCATAGCGGTACTTCTGAAGACCAAGGGCCCATCCTGAAGGAGCTACTGTCTTGTTTTGTAATTGTATCAGTTCAAAGTTTGATTTCTATTTTGTGATTCAGATCTCTTTTACAATAGCCAAGGATAAATGCATAAGTGCGTTAATGATTTTATGATTGTTTGCGTATAGAAGATAGACATTTCCCTCAAGTATTAATTATTTCCATTATGATTTCCATTTCTGAAGTTATTCCTTGACAGTTCCTCACATTTTCATCCGCGCTGTTCCTTTTCCTTAGATTTATGATTGTTGTAACTTTCGGTTAAAGTTACAATAGTTGTTCCTTTCGGAAAATTTACATTAGTTGTCTCTTCCGATTAGATTATAATTGTTGTTTCTTTCCGTAGATAGAGTAATTTGTCGTTTCCTTTCCAGTAATCAGAATTCATAATTGATAGTTAATTTTGCAAGTCCTTAGTTAGATTCAATTACTTCTTTCTATTCAAGTGAATTCAATAGATTAATTAGTTCCTTTCCATTTCACAACATCTTAGTAATCAGATTTCAATTCCATTTAGTTCTTAGAATATTTGGTAAACTTTTGAGTAACTTGATTGTTGATGAACTCAGATTTGGTTTAGCTACATGATTTTAGGCTACCTGCATAGACTTTGCTTATATTCTTGAGATGAAAGACGAATCTTCAGGTTGATAAATTAATGTTAAACTAAGGTTGTTTTTAGGACATCTTTAGACACCAACATTTTGGCGCCGTTAACGAGGAGAATGTCAAAGGTAGCATAGGTTGTGTCTCTAGAGGACCAGGTATTGAAGATGGAAGGTAAGAACCTACGCAGGTAATAAGTGAAATTCTTATGCCAACACTTACTTCCAGTTGACACTTAAGAGGCTTCATAGGTGCTTTCTTTTGTTGAAATTTCTTTTATTGTTGTGTGAAGTGTGTATGACTAGAAAAAAGGATCTTGAAAAATCAAAACCCCCACCAAAAATTACCAAAACCCAGGGTTCGATGATCCCTGGAAGAAGCACTTTCATAGACGAAATCATAAAAAAGGGTGAATCTCAAGCTTCGGTTGGACCTAGGAAAGGACCCACACGAATCCCTCAGGCAATAGTTTCACCAAATACGGCCCACATCGAGATTCATAAAAAAATTGAAGGGACTGAGCAGATCTTTCAGAATACAGATCTCCCACCACTCAACCCCTTAGGAGAGGGAAGCTCTAATAATCTGGAGGAGGGAATAGGAGAAACTAGCGGGGTTGCCAAGGCATACCCACCACCACCACCACCTGATCCCGAGTCTCCTGCAAAAGAAGAAGGCAGATCCAAAATCCCATATAAAGGGAGTGTAGTCAAACTCCTTGGAAGACCAAATAATCAACAATTTCAAATAGAATACCTGGATCAAGAACCTCCTGAAATTTTTTGGCACATTTTCGATCAAATGGCACAAGCAAATCAACAACAACCCCAGACCTACACATTGGAATATCCAATAGTTGATCCAATTTCCAAAGCCCCCATGAAAGAAATCCCCTTACAAAAGCTGCCAACCTTCCATGGACTGATTTCAAAAGACCCGAATGCATTCCTATATGAATTTGATGTCCTATGTAGAGGATACGATTACACCTCTGAACCCTAAAAATTAAAACTATTCCCCTCTACCTTGAAGGGAGCATCCCTACGCTGGCTCATGGGATTGGGAGGTGGAACCATCAATTCATGGGACCAGATGAAACAAACCTTCTTGTTAAAATATTAGGATTATTGCAGAACCAGAGGCCTAAAAGATGAAATCTTTCAAACGACTGCGAAATAGAATTAATCATTAGAAGACTATGTCGAAAGATTTCAGTATAATTTGCAAATATCACCCTATGGTACATTACCAGGTGAAGTACTCAAAGAAACTCCGATCAAAGGCATGCGAGATGAATGGGTAGAAACATTGAATTTAATGGGGAAAGGTGACATTTATCAGGAAACTTATGAAGATATTGTTCTATTGTGTATCAGGTGCTCATGAGGAAGTACACGGACCAGGTCAGGAATGCGTATGTCCCTCAAAAGAAATAACAATATCTCTAGCATGGGTGTTACGTGAGCTGAAGTCGGTAATCTCCTAGAAAAATTTAAAATAAATATTTTGAACACTCTGACTACACAATTGGATGTATTGCAGGCCAAACAAAAAAAGGTAGAGGCAGAGAAAACATTGGCTATATTTTTCCACAAATGAAGAAAGAAACATGGTCCAAGGGAATTCCCCTTGGATATAATTCAGGTTTGCGCTATTTGTGCCAAGGATCACGACATAGAAGAATGCCCATCACTCCCTAGATTGAAAGAAGTATTCAAAGAAGCAGAAGAGGAAACATAACCATTATATCTGATGGTTTAACACCGTCAGTGGCAGTCCCAACCTCAAAATACATTTCAGGACCCTTCCTCTTTCTTTCCTGGACAGTACAATCAACAGCAGAATCCTGGACAATATAATCAACAACAAAATTTTGGCAACACATGGCAGGTTCAACCATTTACTAATCAGAACTGGCAGCCCCAACAGTACCCACCTACAATTCCTACCTGGCCAAACCAGTCTTCCACAAACTCCAACTGGAAAAATCAACCAACTACAAGTTCCCTTTGTCCAAATTCACAATACCCCACCTCATCCTGGAAAAATTTGAATAATACCTACCCTCCACAATGGCCTAACTCGACTGCCCAAAACCCAAATTGGAACCAGAACCGAAAGTGCCCCATGGGGATGAATAACCAACCTATGGGGATGACCTCTCAAACCCAACCTCCCTTACAAAATCCACTCCCATTGCCCCAATCACAATTGCGCCCTCAATTACCTGCCCAACCCCACCCGAATCCCAATAACAGACTAGCTCAGCTCGTCCAGACTATGGAAAGTGGAGAAGGGGAAATCAATTCATTAGGGTGCAATAAAATTCAGTTAAGATCGGGGTGCATCATCTCTCCCGAACAAAATGACATTCCCCAAGAACAGGGGAATGAAAATCAATCAGCAATAACACCCTCGATTATGGTAATAACAGAAGAAATCAGGCAAGGGAGGAACACGGTCGAATCACAAGACTCTGATAAGGATGCAATTCCCTCCCCTCTGTTCCCTGAAAGACTGATGATAGTGAAACCCACCGTATATCCTGACTTCGACATTGTAGGGAAACTCAGGAATTTATACATCAAAGTTCCACTCCTGCAAGCCCTGCAAGACATACTGATCTACGCAAAGACAATCAAGGAGCTATGTAGGAGGAAGCCTGTCAAAAAAATAAAAAATTCATCATCAACAGTTCATGTAGTGGGATCCTTATCTGATCTAATTTTGGGTAGAGAAACACCAGTTAAATATGCAGATCCAGGGAACCCCATAGTAACAGTTCAGATTCAGGGTTGTTCCTTTCAAAATACCTTAGTTGATTTGGGGGCAGCCATCAATATTCTAACTATGGAAACCTACAATGCCCTGGGTCTTTACTCTTTCGACCCAGCCCCGATTATGTTGCAATTGGACGATAGATCAGTGGTCAAACCACTCTGCACACTACATGATATAGCCATTTCAGTTGATTCTTGGGAATATCCCGCAGATTTTCTCATCATCAACCCAAAAAGTGGACTTGAAGGGAATCCATTGATATTGGGCAGACCATGGCTCGCGACAGCTGATGCGTACATAGATTTTTGATTAGGTACAATGACAATTTCTAGAGGAGGGGTTACTAGGAATCTCATCTTATATCCTCTAGCCAAACCTAGTCCAACAATTGTACACCCACAATTGCCACCACCACGATATCCTGAGAAGGATCTGCATGCCCCACTAACGATGGAAGAATCCCTCAAGCACAAGAATAGCTAGAGGATGATGTAATAAGTGGGTTTATTAACAACCCAACCACTGTAAGTAACCCAACATGCCAGATGCTCCAAGATGTTCTAGACTGTGAAGCACAGGGAGACCCACTGGAAGATTTAATGGAACAAAAAATTCCGACTACCGTTGTTCACAACAATAAATCCATTGAGATCGCACCAGGAAAGTCTCTGAACATTAATGCCAACATAGAAGAGCAACAACAACAAAATCTAATCCAAACTCTCTCTAAATACCAACAAGATTTTTCCTAGGAGCATTTTGATATGAAAGGTATTGATCCAGAACTCTGCACACACCACATTTATATTGAGAAAGACGTCCAACCTATCCGACAACTTCAAAGAATATTGAACCCCAACCTTAGAGATATTGTTAAAGAAGAGCCACAAAAGCTTTTGGACGTAGATTTTATATACCCTATCCAAGATAGTCGATGGGTTTCCCCATTAGTCATCGTCCCAAAGAAAAATGGGAAGTGGCGAATCTGCGTTGATTACATGGAACTAAACAAAGTTACTCAAAAAAATCATTTTCCATTACCTTTCATCGATCAGGTCCTGGATACCTTGGCAAGGAAGAAATTCTTATCTTTCCTAGATGGTTTCAGCGGCTACAATCAGATCCAGATTACCCCAGAAGATCAAGATAAAACGACATTCACATGTCCCTGGGGTGCCTTTTCCTACAAAGTTTTTCCCTTCGAACTTTGTAACGCTCCAGCTACATTCCAAAGGGCCATTCTGAGCATATTCAGGTATTTGATTAGCAAAGGGCTTGAAATCTACACAGATGATTTCACCCTGTATGGCGACAACTTCGATCAAGCCTTGAAAAATCTGGAGAAGGTATTGGAACGATGCGTCACTACCAGGTTATGTTTAAGCCACGAAAAATGTCACATGATGATGACATAATTTGTGGTATTAGGGAATTACATTTCTGTAGATGGAATTACAGTAGACCCAACAAAAATTGAGGTAATTCTTAATCTACCTACTCCACAGACACAAACTAAGGTACGTAGTTTCCTTGGTGCTTCAGGATACTATCGCAGATTTATGCCAAATTTTTCAAAAGCCGCTATGCCTTTACATGCTTTGATAGGTAATGTATAATTTCAATGGTCTGACAAATGCGATGTGGATTTTGTAGGACTCAAGAAGCTGATCTCAACAGTGCCAGTGTTGAGGGGACCTAATTGGAAAATACCATTTCAAATTTCCACCGATGCCTTAGACATTTCCATAGGCATTGTTCTGGGACAGGAAGAAGAAAAGAAACCCTACGCCATTTATTTCATTAGCAAGAATCTAACTCCAGTCAAACTTAATTATACAGAGAAAGATTTCTTAGTTGTTATACATGCCATCAATAAATTTTGTCATTGTATAACAGGCTATCGAGTTATCCTGTATACTGATCATTCTTCCATTAGATATCTACATAATAAACCAATTACTAATGGATGAGTCACTCGATGGTTATTATTACAGGAATTTGATATCACCATCAAAGATCGACCTGGGAGAGACAATCTTGTCCCAGACTTCCTGTCTCGATTCCCAAAAACAGACGACTCATTAACAACTGAGGATCAATTCCCGGATGAGCATATGTTTGTTGTCGACACAAAACCACCTTGTTACCCTGATGTAGCAAACTATCTAGCAGCGGGAATATTACCGACACATTTATCATCAAAGTAAAGATGAATGATCATCCAATGTAGTACACGATTCACTTGGATCAGTGGATATCTTTTCCACATAGGAGATGATCTCCATATCCGGCGATGTGTACGAGAGGACAAAATCTATGACATACTGAAAGCAGGACATGACGAGCCCTGTGGGGGGCATTTTGCAGACTGCAGGAATGGACACAAAATATTATAGATGGTCTATTATTGGCCCTCAATATTCATAGATGCTAGAAAATATGTCCATACATGCGACAACTATCAGCGGATGGGAAAACTAGGTCAGGTTGATGAAATGCCCTTGAAAACACAACTTGTTGTAGAACCATTTGAAATATGGGCATTGGACTTCGTCAGCCCCTTTAATCCAAATCCAAATCAAAAGGCCTATATTATCATTTTAATGGACTACATGACCAAATGGGTAGAGGCGAAAGCTTTACCAAATGAAACTGAAGAAGTAGTCATCAAATTCCTTTTCAAATTGTTTGTACGGTATGGACTACCCAGAGAAATAATTACTGATGGAGAGTCAAAATTTATAGGCCATAGAATCACCTCCACTCTGGACATCTATCACATCAAGCACAAAGTTACTTCTCCATACCGCCCACAAGCAAACGGGCATGTAGAAAGCACCAATAAGGTCCTAGAGGCAATTCTGACGAAGACTGTCTCAACAAACCGACAGAATTGGGCTATCGAGCTCTCAAATTCCTTATGGGATTATTGTACAACCTGGTGTAACACCACTGACTACTCTCCTTACCATCTAGTCTATGGTAAAGAACCCATCTTCCCAATATAATTCGAGACCAAGACCCTAAGAATGGCCCAAGAAATTGGATTAAATCTTATAGAAGCACATAAACGACGCCTTCAGCAACTCAATGAATTGGATGAAGGATGCCTGTCTACTGTGGAGCGCACAACTGTTATCCAGCGATAGAGAACAACTTGGCACGACAAGCATATCAAGAAGAAATCATTCAAGAAAGGCGACTGGGCGCTCCTCTATGATTCCAAATTTCAGGACTTTCCTGGGAAATTACAGACACGATGGCTAGGGCCGTATCAAATTAATGAATTCCATGATAATGGAAAGGTTACTTTGAGCACCATCGATGGGTCTGGGTCACCCTTTCTGGTCAATGGACACCGAATGCGACTTTACCACTAGTCACCTTCAAAAGATTCTTTCTATCAAGAAGTAAGTAAAGACCCTATGGTGCAGATTTTGGTTGGCTGGGAAGGTAACCCAGCCACCCCAACTCCATAAATGATGTATTCTATTTATATTGTACATACT
>SNQJ01S0261329.1:0-12217 GCA_010110895.2 Picea sitchensis
GGAGAGGACTATGTGTATTGGTTTGAGTTATCTCTTGACATTGTATTAGCAATTTATGATAAGGAAGTTTTTGCTGGGTTTTCTTCCCCTAGAGGGTTTCCCAGGATAAATGCTGTGTCTCTTGTGAATGTGTATTTCTCAGTGATCTTGTTCTTATGTTTCTCTTATCTATTAAAATGCAAAGAACTATAATAATGGCATAAACATTAACACCCATCTCACGGTCCACCTGGCAATATGAATTTTCACTACTGTCCTCCTGACAGTCTAAGAGATACTCACTTGATCTCATATCATTGCCCACCTGGCAATTTGAAAATTCATCTCTGCCCTCCTGGCAGTTTATGAGCGCTGTAACTGATATCCCTTCCTCATCATCACTGAGATTTCTCCTAGTCTCTGGTTCACAAATGAAAACCAGCTCTTCCTCTGTGTCATTGAGGTTTTCAGCATGCTTCAACCACTTCCTCCACTCTTGTTGCTATTTTTTGACCAACAACTTTTGAAGAAGCCATTTTACCTTCTTGTTCAGAGGCCATTCGTACCTCCAACGTACCTTTTATTCCTGCTGCATCTTCAATAACAACTGTTCATTCTTTCTCTTATCTCAATGAGTTCCTCATCAATTTCTGCTTTACTTTTCTTCTCGTGGAATCCTCTTCGACCACACTCATGGCCTTCAGTAGCCATATTTTCTGTCTTTAGCCCTCCTGGATATCTACCATTTTCTACACACCTTGCAATAGTCTTCATAGAGCATCGATACTCTGTCTTCCTTCACCTGCTTTTCTACAGGAAAACTCCAGCTTCTGATACCATTTGATGTCATCAGACTATTTATTTTTACCTTCTAGCCTTTGTCTACAATCTGTAGACACAGTTCAACTCTTGATACTACTTGATGTAGTCCGACTGTCCTCTCTATCTCCTTCGCCTAAAATCTATAGACGAAATTAGCTCTGATACCACTTGATGCAGACCCCCATTCTCTCCTAAGGGCTACGCGACCTCCCGGTCTAGGATCAATCAAGAAACTGAGTCTGATTGACTCTTTGGCCCCTCAAGAACCTCAAATCCACTTAACAGACCCCCTTTCCCTTAAAGCACAGGTTATATGGAACCCACGACTTTATCCTTAACGCCTTCTAAAACCTTTGTGTAAATAGGCGCTAGTTCTCCTGGTTAAACCCCTCTCTTTACGTGACCAAGGTTGTGACCAATCGCCTAATTGAAAGACGCGTCACGACTTCGCGTATCGGGTCTTTGCGTGTGAGTCACCTCGACTCCCCCGACCTACGAAATCCTGACAGGAGCCTAGCGTGTGCCAGCCCCTCTATTCTCCTTCACCAATGTGACCTTTCGCTATGACCACTCGCCTAACTCAAAAGGCATTTCACGATTTTGCGTATCATGAAGTTCGCTTGATCATCCTTCCAAAATCCGAACTTGCGAGTTCTGATCACCAAATCAACAGTCCACAATCCTTGCGATCCAATGATCCTGATCTCCTTTTCGCATATCAAGACTTCGTGTTTCACGAAGTTGGAAGACTGCGCACTTCCCTTCTCCTGATATCCAAACTCCCGACTTCGTTCACCTCAGATCGATGGTCCGAGGCTTCTCATGCTTCAATGGTTCAGATCTCCTTCACAAACTCGATATTTCGCGTTTGGTGACTTTGGAAGTTGGCTTCCTTCTTCCTCCCGACTCCCGATTTTCGAGTTCCCAAAATATTCTCGCATCAGATCAACGGTCCTCAACTCTCTGTGATCCGATGGTCCAGATCAATTCTTCGCAGATCAGGACTTCGCATTTCGCGAAGTTGGAGGATCACTCCCTCCCTTCTCCCGATTCCCGAACTTGCGAACTTTTCGGGACCAGATCTACGGTCCAACTCCCTCCTTCAATCAACGACTGTGATCAAATCATGATTTCACACTTCATGAGTTCTTATAACTTTTCCTTTGACTTCTCTGAGTCACGAGTCAGCTAAATGTTTATCTCTCGCCACATGTCCTTCTTGATGATGGACGATCCTGATGATTTCAGAACTTCACAAGTCCAATTCTCCTGTATACTTTCAAAGGTTTACCGTTAGTGCACCTTACCTTCATAGGATGACTATGATCCTTTTGCGCACGGATCGGTCCACTGAGATCCTTTCTTTGTGCTCTGACTGAATGACTAAGATCTTTTCTTTGGTGCTCAGATCGAATAGTTGATATCTTTCCTCCTTGTTGTCTGGATGCTGATCGGACGGTCCAGATCTCTCCCCCTGAGCTTACACTTTCTTCAGACTTAGAAGATTTTTGAAAGATTCAAAGGCTTTGACCTTTGTCCTTCCTGCGAGTCCGTTTCTTGGATCTCGTCCACACTTCTTGTAAAGTGTTATCCCTTCTGAGCTTATGCTTTCTTCAGTCTTAGAATATTTTCGAAAGATGCAAAGGCTTCGACCTTTGTCCTTCCTGCAAGTCCATTTCTTGGATCTCGTCCACACTTCTTGTAAAGTGTTATCCCTTCTAAGCTTGATATCCTCAAAGGTTTCGATCTCCCAAGCACTTCTTTCTTTTCCGAGAAATTCGTCAAACTCAGATTTAAAGATTTCTTGAAAATAATTCTTCTCGCCTTCCTGGCGTTCCTCTGTTCCAGTCCTTCGACTTCTTGCGGAGTCGCTTCGACACTGAGTCAAATTATGGATCTGTGCACTCCTTGCAGCAGATTCTTACGCAAGATTTGGATTCTTGCGGACGACTGTGCACTCCTTGCAGCAGTTATTTTTCACTACCTGCAAAGGAAATCTTACGCTATTTCTTTTGAGCTTTACGAGTCGAAACAAACCCTGTCAATGCACTCCTTACAGACTGTGTGCACACCTTGCACTGACTCACGAAGAAAAACGATTTAAATTTTATGAAAGCATTTCAAAGCTACATACACTCGTAGCAAGAATCATTCATTCTTGAAAAGATTAATAACAACAACAGGGAAATTGAAAAAAATATTCACACCATACATTGGATCAATTTTACTATGTTATCTTCATTCAAAAGAAAAACGGGCTACAACTAAATCAAACAACAATTACAAAATCAGAATTCTCCTACTAGCTCGCAACAACCTCACTTGGGCGTACAAACCTCTCTTTATACAAAAGAAACAAACTAATTGCTATCTAATTGCAGTTACATCGAGACTGGGGTTAAACTCCCAGGTCACGTGTGCTCATTTTGTCTCCACGCGTGTGATATTTCCTCTTTAATTTTCTATTAGCTTCAAAGGATTGCAGTATCAGCTAACGTTCGAGACTCCAGATTGGTTCTTAGGCACTGAGTTGTCCTGCCACGTGTACCTGTTGATGATGCTCCTGCATCAGTGCTAATTTTATGTCATTCTATGAGGTCACAAGAGCCCTAGAATTTGTAAAAACAAGAATAGATGAGCTTGAAGCTAATATGAGCACTATCAAAGATACGCTGACCAATCAATTCAGGAAAGAGATTGTAGAAGTAGAACGTGCCCACACAAAGCAAATGTTAAGGAAGATCCAACTCCAAGAGAAAGAATTAAAAGTAGAGTTTGATAAAAAGGTCACCCTTGACAGAAAATCACATCAAGCGAAGGTAAACCAGTTCAAATCCACACATTCCCAAGAGATCATGATGCTTAAATATGAACAACTAGAAATAATAAACTACAATGAAAATATTGAAGAATAGATCATAAAGTTGTAGCTAGATAATGATCTTCTCAAGAAAACTATCGAAGAAAACAAAATACAAATAGTTGTCATGGAAACTATCAAAGAAAAATCTATCAAGGTAAATGAGAAGCTCAGGGACATGCAGAAGAAAGTCTTTTATATGCTCATTAAAATACATAAAGTTAAATTTGATCAAATTAAACTAGGTATGCATGTGAAGGAAATGAAGGAAAAATATCATAAGGCTTAGGAGGAACATAGTAATATCATTAAATGGAAAGACAAGAATCAAAGTTCCCCCAACACCTTACTAGTGTAGTCAGATAAAAGAAGGATCATATACCATTGACTCTTAGACTCAATACTGACAACCATCGAAGACATCAAGAGTATCCAGGAACAGGTCAATACAACATGCAAAGAACTGTGGAGATTGTCTAACAATGTGCTTACACAATTCAGAATGGACCCCCTAGTTGATTGGGAGAAAGCATCATCGACCGAGATAAAGATAGATGATGTAGAAAATAGAACAGATCTCGACTTGAAGGGAATTGAAGCAATCAATGAGGTTAATGCAGATGTTTTATAAGAAATATTCATACTACCAATGAAGTTAATTGCATTAATTGAAGATTCCTTGCAACATGTGGAGCATAGGCTGAAGACATAAATCATTACCCCCATATGCAATAGTGAAATAGATCTTGAAAGAACACAACTGGGTAGAGTAGAGACTATACTTGAGGACTTCAAGTTATGGAAAGGATTCATCGCCAAAATACAATTGTCGCACCCTTTTTTTTATGATTGTAACATTCATCGCCAAAACACAACTGTCGCACCCTTTTTTATCATTGTAACCTCATTTTGCAGTTTAATCAATTTTCATAATCAATGTAGTTTCCCAATCTGGAAGGAGAACCGAAGCATCATGACTGTCCACTGACGATTAGACTATTAAAGAATATGAAAGGAATATCCTCTCTTATATAAAAGAGAGGAATTCAAATGTAAAAGGATGATTTTAGGGGCTAAATTTCTCTCATGGGCTAATATTCCATGGTTTTTACCAAAAACAAATTCGCTATTCTAAAAATGATTCGCCCAAATTCTATAGGATAAAATTATTTTACCTTAAAAATCACCAAAATTATATACAAACTATATAAAATCCTTAGAAATTTGAATATTTTTATAAAAATATCGCCAAATAATTATAGTTGGCATATGGAGGATCAATAAGATTCGCCAAGGTTTCTACATTTTAAAATAAATTTCCATCCTTAAAATCATCCTTGAAAAGGACTTTTGTACTTTTCCAGTCGGGGAGTACTAATACTTACAATTGATAAAAGAGCAAGAGGCATTTTTTAGAGAGGTGATTTTCAGTGAATGTATTTGGGATTATTTTTAATGCTTTTACTATTTATTTGATTTTTGTAAGTCTAATTGTGTGAAATATTTTGGCAACTTTCTTAATGAGTTTTTCAAAAGGTTAAGGGTTAGTGGTGCAAAGAAGAAATGGATTTATAAAAAGGACTTGGGTTCAAGCAATAGACTCTGCGTCACATTAGATTAAGAGATTATATACATGCAACAATATTTTAAATAAAAAACCATTTAGGTAAACAAAAGTTAGTACCTTGAAAAATTTTGGTAGTAGGGGAACCCACTTAAATTAAGAGTTAATTGGGTTGTTGTGACTCACAACAAAACCCCTCATGGTACACTTTCATTAGAATTATACCCTTTGTCTCCTATATATATATATATATATACCAAGGAGACCTAGTCTTAGGATTATATTATCACATCTCATTTTGTATTTTGAATTGGATATATTGTAAAAGGAGGTTTCCCCCTTGAAGTGGATTGTAGTTCATTGAAGTTTTATCATTTTTAAGGGGTTGGATCATAACATTTGCTATCCGAGCATTGATCCTAGGGTTTTTATTCTCCAAGAAAGTCATCTTAGCACTTGCACTATTAGTTATTTTCTAGGATGATTCATATAGCGAAATTTGGGGTTTATTTAGAAGAAATATCAAGGTATACGTGGTAATAATTTTAGCTTTTGGGTCGTTATATGTTCATAGATACACCCTTTGGGAGATACGGTTTTTGACTAGTCCTATTACTAGTCTCAAACAAGTGTTCTGAGTAAAATCATCATATCTTCTTCATAGATGATCCAAATTTAGTGAGACCAGTTGAATTTTTTTGTTTGTTTGTTATAAATTCCCATCACTTGTAGGGCCAACATTTCAAGTGTTTCCTAAGAGACCACAACTCAGGGTTATCTAAGCCATCAAAATCACTAAGGGATCACAATCAGCCTGGTTTGCACCAACCCTTAACATTGATGGATTTTTTGGGTGTCTCCTCACAACTAAAAAACTCGTAAAGGTATTGAACTCGGGTCTCCTAGAAAGAAAAACCCACACCTTAACCGATTGAGATAGTGGGAATTAACGAGACTAGTTTAATTTGAAAGAGGAAAATTCACAATATTTATGGTACAATTTTTAGAATCATATATCAAATATTGGGTGTGTAGAATTATGTACAAGTGCACTCTCCCGAAAGGGAAAAAAATAATCAAGGTTTGGGAAAGTTACTCTAACTTTCACTTGGCACATCCAATTTTCTTTAGACTCATGGCATTGCAGAGAGGATATATCAGAGTACTACAGGACGAAATTTTAGAATTAGAAGGGCCAAAATTTCATAAATACATACGAAGGAAGGTTAGCCATGAGAACATTCTCCAAATTAAGGAAGGTCGACCAATATAACTTTATATTGGAATATATGTTTTTTGTGATTCAAGATTTGTGATAAAGAGGAAAAATAAGAGTATTACTAGTTTATCACATGGCTGCAAAGGCTCCTCCAAAAAATACTGGTACTTCTCATAAAAACACAAGCACGACTTTCGAAGAAAATGAAGACTTCAAAATTAGGCCAACCTGATTACATAACCAATTTGATGAAATGAGTAGTAGTATGTTAAAACATGTGCATATAACAAATTCTCAGGAACATATGGAAAAAAATATGAAGGAAAATAATGCACATATGGAAAATAAGATGGATGAACATAGGTATCAAATGGAAATAAAGATGAACAAAAATCGGGAACATATGGAAAATAAGATGGAAGAATTGAAAACGTCCATGTCTGAAATGTTGTTACATACCTTATATGACAAAATCTCTAAAGGAGCTAAAAAGATGCAAGGAATGCATGAAAATGTAGAAGAAATACATATTAAGTCCCAGAATCATGATTATTCATTGCTTTCAGAGCCAAATCATCAAGGTTTCAATGCGACACCAAGGAAATACTTCATTCCAAAGATCGATATGAAGAAGTTTGATGTTAAAGATCCAATACCATGCATATTCTAGATGGATCAATTCTTTGATCTACACCAAACACCACGTTTACAAAAGGTACCTATTGCATCCTTGTATTTAGAAACTGATCAATTTGTTTGGTATCAATGGCTTTGTGAAAGAAAAAAGAATTCAATTATCTCTTGGTCCATTTTTATGGGTGAATTGATATCACATTATAAGGATATTAGGAGAAATACATTCTTTAGTCAATTTATAAATATCTGACAAAAATTTCCAATTACAGAGCACATTCAACAATTGCAAAAGCTCAGTCTTTAGGTAAAGAACATTCCTGAGGATAGTTTGTTAGATATATTTATGGGAACTTTAAAGGAGAACATTCAACATGAAATGCATCTCTTCGAACCTAAATCCCTAGAGAAAAAATTTAGTATTGCAAGGAAAGTGGAAAACAAAAATATGGCTACTAGAAGGGTGATTACTGATAACTATAGAGAGCACCGTTCTCCCTCTCCAAAACCGACAAGGTTTACACCTCAACAAATGGATGAAATAAGATCAAAGGGGCTATGTTTCAATTGTGACAAGTACAGTAAAGGACATAAATGCAGTGAAGAGAAATTATTCTACATTCACTATGAAGAGGAAGATGATCAAGAAGTGGAACCATCACAAGAGATAGATCTATAAGAGACTACTCTAACAATATCTTGTCATTCATTGGCCGACATCGGTAATCCACAAACCCTCAAGATACAAGGATACATAAAAAATAAAAAATGTAATAATATTGATTGATTATGGTAGTACCCATAATTTCATCAATTACAAATTAACAAAAGATCTCAATTTCTTTTTATATCCCACACCAGAGTTTCAAGTATTGATTGAAGATGGAGGTACCAATTTTTTTTTAGGGAAATGCCATAGTATTAAGCTCAACATCGGGGAGTGTTTTCTGGATAGACCCGTGATTTCCATCCAAATGGAGGGTGTTGGTGTTGTATTAGGGGTCCAATGGTTATAATCATTGGGAACAATGGCCCTTAATTTTCAAGATCTTTTCATGAGATTTTCCTTAGATGGCACGGAAATTGAGCTTAAAGGTATCCAAGGGAAACCATCTAAAGTGATAATCTCTAATAACATTACAAAATTACTCAAAAAGAGACACCACGGTGTAGTTTCACAATTGCGTCCACTTGATGTTCAAACATCTATATCCTCTAATCCATTAGAACTCAAAATAGTTATCAAAAATCATTCCAAGGTATTTGGTGAAATGCCTAAGGGTCTTCCACCTATTCGAGATCATGACCATGTTAATTATTTGCAACTAGGAAGTGTACCACCTAACACTAGGCCTTACAGGTATCCATATGCATAGAAGAGTGAGATTGAACGCATGATCAATGAAATATTAGATGCCGACATCATTCAACCTAGCCAAAGTTATTTCTCTTCACTAGTGGTGATGGTTACAAAAAAGGATGGTTCATGGCGTATGTGTCCAGATTATAGACAAATCAACAAAATCACCATCAAATATAAGTTTCCTATTCCTGTCATTGATGAATTGCATGGAGAAAAATTATTTACTAAGATGAATCTTTGTTTGGGATATCGTCAATCAAAAATGAGGTAGGAATACATTCCTAAAACATATTTTAGAACACATGAAGGTCATTGTGAGTTTTTGGTTATGCCATTTGGACTTACTAATGCACCTTCAACATTTTAAATCTTGATTAATTCTATTTTCAAGCCCTTCCTTAGAAAATTTGTGTTAGTATTTTTTGATGACATACTAATCTACAAAAAATCTTGGGAAGAGCATGTACAACATGTTAACAAAGTATTAAAACTATTGGAAGAGCAACAACTTTATGCAAATCTTTCCAAGTGTTCCTTTGGAGTTCAAGAAGTGGAATATTTGGGTCATATTGTATTTCATGAAGGTGTAAAAGTGGACCCTAAAAAAATTAAAGCTATGAAGGAATGGTCGATTCCCAAAACCTTGAAGAAACTTAGAGGATTATTAGGGTTAACATGATATTATCACAAGTTTGTCAAGAATTATGGTTAAATATCAGCACCTTTGACAACATTATTAAATAAGGAAGCATTTTCTTGGACCGAAGAAGAAACCAAATCTTTTGAAAAACTTGAGGAGGCTATGTGTACTACTCCCGTCCTAGCCACACCGAACTTTACAAAAACAATTGTTGTGGAGTGTGATGCCTCAGGCCATGGAATTGGTGCAGTTTTAATGCAAGAAGGAAGGCCCATTTCCTTTGAAAACATCCAACTTTAAGGAAAAAACTTAGTCAAGCCCATGTATGAAAAATAAATGTTGGCCATGCTACATGTAGTTCAGAAATGGCGCCCTTACCTAATATGAAGACACTTCAAGGTAATAAAATATCATGATAGTTTGAAGTACTTCTTGGAGCAACGCTTATCTTCAGAAGAGAAACAAATATGGGTTAAACAGATATAATAGGTTATGACTTTGAAATTATCTACAAAAAAGGAAAACATAATGTTGTGGGAGATGCCCTTTCAAGGAAAGAATATGAAACAAAAGGTTCACTATGTGCTATTTCTATTCTGTAATCTAATTGGGCGGAAGAAGCAAGGATAGAATGGAAGAAAGATCAAGAGGTATGAAAGATCATTCAATAACTACATGAGGACCCTAGTTCATTAGACAATTTTGTATGGAAGAATGATTTGCTATGGTATCATGATTGCCTATATTTTTGTAACTCAAGTAGAAGGTCCTTCTAGAATTGCACACTTCTCCTATAGGAGGACATTTAGAATGCTTGAAAACCTACCACATAATCAAGAAGGATATTTTCTGGGAAGGTCTTAAAATTGATGTTCAAAGTTTTTTGTCAGAATGTTTATTCTGCCAGCATAATAAGGGAGAAAAAATCAAGACGTCAGGTCTCTTAACACCATTAGCTATACCAAGTCAACATTGGGAAGAAATTTCAATGGATTTTATTACAGGTTTACCCAAATCCAAAGTAAGGACTTTCATCATGGTAGTAGTGGATCGAGAGACAAAATATGCCCACGTTTTCTCTCTTTCTCATCATTTTAAAGAAAGTATAGTAGCTGCAACATTCATGGAAACAATTCAAAAGCTACATGGAGTCCCCAAGATTATTGTAAGCGACAGAGATCCAAATTTCAGTGGAAAATTTTGGACTAAATTATTTTCTTTTTTGGGTATGTAATTGGCTCATAGATCATCTTACCACCCTCAATATGATGGGAAAACTAATATTGTGAATACATGTCTAGAATGATATATTCGTTGTTTTTAATCTGATAAACAAACACAATGGATCAAGTGGTTTCCATTGGTAGAATGGTGGTACAACACATCCTTCCATACTTCATAAAAAATGTCCCTATTTATGGCACTTTATGGCTATCATCCTCCATCCATTACATCACCCTTGAAAGGGAATACAAATGTTCAAGTAGTGGAGGACCACATATGGAACATGTTGCATTCCTTGAGATATTTCTTGGCTAGGGAAACAATGCCAAGGACATTTTAAAGTTTTAGATGGTTGAGTTTTAAAATATGTTCAAAGAACAAATGGTTTAATGCTGGTTTTAACTGTGATATTTTATGAAAACTTTATTTTATTAATAGTCAAACCACAAAGGGCTTAGATCTTAATGCTTTGGAACAACTTAAATTATCGTTGGTAGAATAGTAGGAAAACATAATCGAAGATAAAAATGATGTATCTAAATATAAATATCAAAATTGCCTCTAATAGAGGAAAACACATATAAATATAAATGAGATTTATTTGTTCATGTGATATTACATTTCAAAACATAAACAAATTTTAAGATGAAAGAAATAGGTCATGATTTTAACTTACAATTGAAACAATGAAATCTGTAAATTTAACCAGTGCTTGATGTAGACAATAGTGGTCATACTAAACTATCTTGATTACCATCTCATATACATTTGAAAGAAATAAAGAAAAAAATAAATAACAAATTACTGAGAAGAATCACATATGCCAAATACTAAAACTCCTTTACTGTTTGAAAAAGTGATTTTTGGGTAAAATCATGAAAATGGGTGTCCATTTTGCTTGTTTTATGAGAAAAAAAACTATATTTTCACAATTTCTTCAACTTCCGGTAAAAAAAAGTATTTTTTTATTTGTAATTTCACTTTACAGTGAAAACAAAACTTGTGAAGAATTTTGTTAGATTTCTACTGACTATTTTTCAATTTTTTATTATTATTGAAATTTGATGTCAATTTGGCAATTGTTTGACAATATGTTCCTTAAAAATGAAGTGAATGATAATGAGTTATGTTTCCCACGAACAATGTATCTATTGTTAAACTTTTGTTTTTGATAAATGAAATCTACTGCAACAATGTACATAGACTCTATTTTTTGATGACTATATTTTTGAATCTAACAGATGCATATTATAATTTCTATAATTTTTTTAAGTTGACCAAGCTGAAAAAATTGCATATTTTAAACACTTGTTTTCCCCCACCTTGTATCTATCTTAATTTTTACTTGAAAGTAAAATATAAAAATACATTTTTGAAGAGAACAATTTAAGGATTTTGAATATAAATTTTCCATAATTTTCCACTTTGTATTTTTAGAGATATGGATTTTCCATTTAATTGAATCATAATGTCAACTGAAAATATTATGCAGTGATGTTTTTATTAAATTAAATAAAATTAGATAAAAACAATGAAAATGAAAACAAATTATATCCATTGAAAGTAGATTCAATTTTAAAAATGTTGGTATCAATTCCAAAACTAAATTCTGAGTATTTGCAGGAGTTTGCTATTAATATTATGGTAGCTGTGGGAGGTATTTACCTCCACGTGTGAACCTGACAAGAATAGAAGACTCCGGGAAGCAAGAGAAACCCTAATGAGTTGGCTAATAACCCTATAAGCCTTGTCGGCTCAAGAAGATAATTTATATTAGGCTATTAGCCTCCAAGAGAAGAAGTCGGCCAGAAATAATAATAATATACTGAACAGACACTTATCCAGAAGGAGAAGTCGGCCCCAGTAAAACTGACAGATCTACTATAAATACAGGGCGCCAGTTTTCATTTGCA
>SNQJ01S0261330.1:0-12305 GCA_010110895.2 Picea sitchensis
TCTACTTTGCTCGAGCTTGATAGTGTACCTTATGAGTAATATTAATATTAACATTATAAAAGGACTTAGGGAATGTTGAAATCAATTGTTCATTTATTATATGCAATAGATTGGTAATTATATTTACATTGGATTCCACTAATATTCAATACTATTATAGATTTCTAGGATGTGGACACAAACGTGGCAAGAGAGACGATTATGTCACAAACGTGGCAAGAGAGACGACTAGGTGGAAAACGTGGCAAGAGAGACGGAAACGTGGCAAGAGTGATGTTAACGTGGCAAGAGAGACATCAACGTGGCAATACCGACGTTATCGGGCAATATAATTTTTTTTTTTTTAAATTTCCTCTATTTTCCGACAGTATGGACAATTTTGTCCATAACGCCGCAAATAGAACGTCAAAATTTTTACAATATGTACTAGTGATTTATGGGATTAGTTGGATATTACAGCAGGTTTGTTAAGGTATTTTCCAATATCGGTCATCCCATTACCTCATTGTAGAGAAAATGAATGAAGTTTGTATGGTCAGTAGAGTGTGATACCAACATTCATCAATTGAAACACCTCTTGACCAATGCCCCCATATTAAATATCGCAGACCCTAAAAAATATTTCTTGGTCTGTAATGATGCTTGCAAGGAAGGACTTGGTTGAGTCCTTAAGCAAGAGGGACATGTGATTTTCTATGAATGATTCGGATTTTATGAGCAGAACGAAATGAATACAGATTATTATTATGCTTAACATAGAATAACAAAGATACTATAAAACTCACTTCTATTCAATAAGGAAATATGTTGAAACTGTAAAATGCAGTGGAAAACAAGCTTGCTAGAATGGTGGTAGCTTATCTCTGAGAAGAGATGTGACAACTGCGCTCTTAGCAAGAAGATGATTAAAATGAGGCTCTCCAAGCCTTTTTTACAATAAACAAAACTTCCAAAGCCCTAGACATTCAAAAACCTAACCCTAGGAGATGAAGCGCCAAAAGTCATGTGGGCCCCGTTGGGGTAAGCTAGTACATCAACTTCCCGGGGTTGTAACTTTTGCATACGATCCTCGTTTTAGGCGCACGATAGCCCATTCGAAGATCTATCTGAGGAATACACATGTTTCCATCAGACTCTGACTCTGTGTATATTTTTATTGTGGCGAGCCCTAAAAACATTGTTTAGGGCCTCAAAACGACCCCGAAAGTCTGGGACTCGAAAACTAGGAGAAAAGTGCCAAACTGGAAAACTGCCAAAATGAACCAATTGGAATAGGTAGGAGGCCACTGACATCCATCTGGATCCATCCTCCCCCATTAGGAATCAATGATCTCCAATGCATTGAGTTCCTCCGTCAGATGAGAAATTTCTGTTGAATTTGGCCTCGGGTGAGCCACTTGCCTTGGTGCAAGAGTTTCCCTTCTTTGACAATTCTATAAATATGGATCCTTTGATGTCAAGTGCCCTTGACCTGTGTGTCTACATTCTGATCACTGGATTCCTGTTGAATGCAGTCAGGGTTGATCTCTATTGGTGTCAATTTTTTGTTATCTCTGAGGTGTCCAATAATGGTGGGAAATACGGGCGAAGGAGAGACATGTTGAACATTGGGTGCATGCCAAGGGAAGGGAGAATGTTGAGCTCAAAATCATTGTCACCCACAACCTTGGTGATGGTGTAAGGTCCATAACAGAGTGGGCAAAGCTTATGATGGGGCCCTATAAGTCGTTCTTTCTGCAAGTGCAACAAAACTGTGTCTCCCACCTGAAACTTATGTGGCACCTGAAACTGTGTATAAGGCAATTAGTTTGTTAATGAATATGAATTGTATTATGTTGTGAAAAGAAGTCTTAACATGTAAATTTTAATGCTGAAATTTGAATAATGTTTGTAACATGGGGCTCTTCTCGGGATTAGTTGATTTTCTATGGTAACTGTGTTTGAGAGGCCCAATGGAGGCCTGTAACCTTGTGTTTTCCCCAATTCATTGAATGGAAATTTTATAGGATGAGAACATTCAAAAAAGCTCTAGATCATTACTAAGGTGAATTTTTTTATGTGAAAAGTTACGAATCGATGAGATTTTTTGATTTATCGAAATATTAGATTGAAAAGTTATGGACCATAGATTTGTCGTGAGTTTATCTGCTAATATTGTGAGAAATGTGGCATTTGGAAAGATCCATGGAAAATGTGTGGAAGGGACTTTCGATGAAAAAATTCCAAATGCAAAGGTCTGAGAGGACTAGAGCCATTGATCTATTGGTGACATAGCCGATAAGATTTTAGCCATTAATCTCATCGTTGGTCTCGACCGATAAGAGAACCCTTTTAGATTTGTGAGGTTGTTTAATCATTGAGAGGGTATGAGATTCGAGATATCCCTAACCATTAGATGTGGGGTTCCAATGACCATCAGATCCATCGAAAAATTCCAGTTTGAAAAGAACTGTTCGGAGAAGATATGAGGTTATGAAAGGAATTATTTATAGATGGATAGAGACCAAGTGGACGAGAATCGTTGATCTATTGATCAATTCACTAGATGAGATCTCAATCATAGATCTGTCGTGTGTTTGAAGGTTTCAAATGAAATAGGACTATTGTTTTCCCTAATCCCCAACCGTTGGATCMGTTGGGAGTGAGGCTATTAGAAGGAAGAGTTGGGGTAGTGCACCCATTATTCCTGATGAAGGGGAGTCTAATTCACCACTATTCGTTGATTTACTCTAAGTCGAGTTAGGCATAGACGTTCATATGGGTGCGTTATCTCCTACATTGCGTAGTTGTTTTTCAATGAATGATTTCTATGGGAGTGGGATGTGTCCAAGGAGACGTCACTACCATGCAAGCATACACACCAAATTATCCATCGATGCCGATGACGAGGATAAGTCCACAGATGAGCCATGTAGGACAGAGGATGTAGGGAAAGGTAGAGCCCATAATATCTTAGAACACCATTTTGATAGGTCTGGAACCCATTTCAGACTACATAGAAATCCAAAGGAATTATCCATGTGAGCAAGTATCTACCCATGGTGTTAAGACCCGGGATCATAGTTGTAGTGGAAAGAGGAATTTTGACACGAAACCAACCTAAGTAGGGTTTAGGGGGTCTCGTGTGTTACATTATCTATGGTAAGGTCATCTCCACTTGAGCACGATGCTACATATGATTTTAGTAAAATATAAACTCCATCAGTGTTGTGCAATTGACATTGATATAGACCTCGTAGTGTCAAACATTACTTGTTATGATTATTGTTATAGACTTACTACCTTGTGGGAATTATTAATAAAGATGGTCCCTAATACATAAGTAGTAAGCATTTTCTTGAAGAAGCAATTATATAGTTTGTGAATGAAAGAAGGTATGAGAGTTGTTGACCATTTAAATACCTTTAATACCCTTATAGTTCAATTGAATAGTATGGAAGTTAAATTCAGAGATGAAGATAAGTCCATTACACTATTGTGCTCATTGCCTGAGTCTTGGGATAATCTAGTCACCTCTATTAACTTTAGCTCAAAATATGTTTTAGATTATGATTATGTTGTGGGAGCTTTGTTGGTTGAGGAAATGAGAAGAAAATCTAGTCAAGAAACCTCAACTTCAGAGGCGATGTTGGTCAGAGGTCGACCTAAAGAAAAAGAGCATAATCAGAGAATTTCTTCACGATCTAAGTCAAAGGGCAGAAAGCGTAGAATAAAATGATGGTACTTTGGAAAAATAGGGCATATCAAGAAACACTGTTGCAAAAGAAAAGAATATGAGGAGAATTCTACGAAAGAAGAAAATTTGGCTGCAACAAATCCAGGTATGATTGATGAAGTTTTATCTGTTTCTAGTAGCTTATGATATCAGGAAGAATGGCAGTTAGATTATGGTGCCTCCCACCACATGTGCTCATATAGAAACTGGTTCATTTCGTACCAATCTGTTGATGAGGGTGTAGTGTTTATGGTAAATGGTTTTCCCTGTAAAACGATTGGGGTTGGCAGTATTAGAATCAGTATGTTTGATGGTATTGTTAGAGAACTAACATATGTTAGATATGTACCCGAGATTAAGTTAAATTTGATTTCATTAGGGGTTTTGGATTCTGGTGGATATAAGTATGAAGGTCAAGGTGGAGCACTCAAAGTGTCGAGAGGCAGTTTAGTAGTGATTAAGGCAACAAACATTGATAACAAGTATAAATTGGAAGGAAGTACTGAAGTCGCATATGAGGTAAAAAATGTATCTTCTTGTTTATGGAAGAAACAACAAGGTCATATGAGAAAGAAAGAGTTGCAGAATTGTAAGTTTCTTCCAAACTTAGGATCTTTGTTTCTGATTTTTTTCTTGTTTTATATCTCTGAGCTTAGTTATGATGATGGAGAAAAGGGATGTAATGTGTAGGATCCTACTTCCCACAAGATCACCATTAACAAAAATATAATGTGTATGGAACAACCTGAAAGGTTAGTTCAAAATCACAACAATATATCTATTTTCATGCTAGAGAATTCATTGTATGGCCTAATGGTACCCATGCAACTGTACAAGAGGTTTGAATCCTTCATGGTGAGCCAAATTTTTTGAAGGGGTAAGTATGACTATATTGTTAATAGTACATTCACTATCTTGATGTTATTTAGATGATATGCTCATTGCAAGCCAAAGCATGGTTGAAATCAGTAAGATAAAGGCTCAGTTGGACATGACATTTCACATGAAGGATCAAGGAGTAGTCAAACAAATTTTGAGCATAGAAGTACACAAAGAAAGAATATATGGTAAGTTTTGGTTAGAAAAATGAAAATTGATACTGATGAAGTTCAGTATGAACATTGTGAAACTTGTTAATATCCCTGTTTCTTTCCATGATAAGTGTTCTTCAAGTTTAGGTCTTGTTTATATAGAATAAAGGGTTATGTCTCGTATATCGTGTGCCATTACACTAGGAGGTTTGTTGGATGTGATGAAATGGTTAAGACCAGATATTTCACATTTAATTGATGTTGTCAGACACATGGTAAATTCAGGTGGAGCAGTGAAATGGGTGCTTCAGAGTTTTATAGGCACAAGTGTCAGCTATAATGGTTATAGTGAGTTAATCTATGATAATTGTAATTTAGATTTTGCTGTTATTTTGGATAGAAGGAGATCTACCTTAACATATGTCTAAAAGCATTATTTTGAAAGACATGTCAGAGGTGGAGTGATCCCTGAGAAAATCCATATTCTAGCAAACCGTACATATGTGTTCACGAAACCAGTGTTACTAGAGAAGCTACAGTGGTGGTTGGATTCTCTTGGCTTACAACATAGGTGATGAGCAAAATTGGACAATGATATTTAGGTAAATTGTTTTCAAGGTGGAGATTGTTGAGATATGCCAACCAATTTACACACACATTAGATATTGGGAAGATTTTTTGGCCCCTATTATTCTGTATTTAGTTGAATCAAATCAACTAGAATTAGAATAGGGATAAGAACACATTAATTGTAATCAGTTTTATGTAACTCAGTGAGAACTACTATATATCTATGTAAGCCTGTAGAGGCAAAGTGTCTTGAGAGAGGTTGAGTGTGTGTAGTCCTTGTCTAGCTGAAGTAATATCTCCCTTGAATGATAAATAAACCGAATATCATTGTCCCATGGATGTTTCCCTGTGTTAGCGATATTTCAGGTTCGGGGGGGGGGAAATGCGAAGGAATGGGTTAAAAACCCACTTACCCTAAGTCTAGGATGCAAAATGCGCCCGCGGTAAGCAGCAAGCGGATCTGGACGGTAGGCATCTGCACGCCAAGATCAACAGTGTACATAGGATTCCGAACCCCCCCGCCTTTCTACCTTTAAGAGGGGGGGGGGGTTCGGAATTTGGCGTGCATCTCTCAAACGGTTGATATTGAGGCACCTAGATCGACGACACTCAAGTGATTCTGGAACCCTCTTGCCTTTCTACCTTTAAAGCGAGGGGGGTCTAGAATCGAGTCTATCTTCGATAAGGCTGCGATTGGAGAGCCGGATCTTGACTCCACGAGGTAGTCTAGACTCCCACTCTTACAGTTTCCAACCCTTGGGCCTTTCACGTCATGTCACCTTTTAAGCCATTTCCCTCCTTGCCGGCTATTCCCCACACCCTATCCATGTGGCCGAGGATCCTTTCCTTGCTTCTCATCATTTAGATCCGGGTGGTCCCTTCCCCATCTCATCATCCACTCACCACACGCCATGTGTCCCACTCCCATCACGTCGGCCTCCCACTAAAATGCGCTCATTACGTCTCATCTCCTACCTCCTCCACTTATTTCCTTCTGACATGTGTCTCCCATGTAACCTCTCTCCTCATCACTCCATTGCCTAGCCCTCCTTAGCTTTGAAGCCACCACTCCGTTATCGCCCCATCCTTGGCGCTAGCCTCCACACACACATTCATCGGAGCCATTTAGTTGATCGGATGGCGTAGCGAGGGCGTCCATCAAAGTGTCGAGAGTTGGCGGGCCATCCTCAATCCCAATGAAGCAATTATTAGGGTAGTTGGTCGTGGTTAGCGCCATGCCTCCTCAGTAATAGGAAGAATCCAGCAGCCGAATTAAAGGAGCGTCGATTCACATGGAAGCTGGTAGGAGTCGATTTAAATGCGCCATAAGTTGCCGCGACCATTCAGTGCAGTGCTGGTGTCAAGAATCCATCGCAGGCATGAAACTTTTAATGCTATCCGATTTTGTTGTTGTTGTTGTTTGAGTATATGAATGCATTTTAGCCGTGCATATCTATCGGTGGTAGAGGAGAGCTCCCTAACATGAAATTTAATGGGCTTACTCTATTTTGTTGGTTATGCATCCGTATATGAGATATCTTGTTTTATGGCAGACAATTCTTCTTTACCCGTCTAATTTTAGATCTCATAGAGAGTTAAGTGATTAGCGAGTCACTTGTAATTGATGCGGTGTTCTAATAAATGATTTATTGTTGCACTATTGTATTCTCCGGCTTTTACGTATTTAAGTGCAAGAGGCCACTAGCGTTTTGGATGCCTTCTTCTGATCTGTTAGGAACACATGGGTTTATAAGCCGCCCTCTTTCCATATAAGTCTTCCTTCTGTTCACCCTATCGACTCTCGCTGTCACGAAGTTTATATAGACCTCACTCACCGCATGCCTAGCCTAGTTTGGAGTTAGAATTGATATTGTTTTGAGTTGGCTTCCATTCGGTCAACCCATCTATAAACAAACCGTGACATAAAGCTGATGGGCGTCGGGCTATGCTTTAGAAATCGAGGTGACTTCATTAAGCCAACATTTCGGCATCGTTAAGGGGCGAAGTTGAAGATTTTCCACACAGGCGAGCGACATTGAGCCTCGATACGAAGGTGCATCCAATCGAGCCCTTAAATATTTCACGTACTTTTGCTTTAGCTCCACTTGTGGCGACTCCATTATCTCCCGCATCTTTGTTTGTTGTGATCTTGTTGCTGCGAAAGCTGACCCAAGGGAGATTTCTCGAGAAGGTTTATTGTTGCTTTCTCGATCACGGCTTCACGGGGTAATGGGTGTCGGCCTTTGATGATGGTGGCGGGCATTGGTGCGCATTTTTCACTGGCGACTCCATGATTCCAAGGATGGGTGGCGACTCCCACTTTGGATTTAGGTATGGAGGAAATCACGGCTCGAAGGTTTGCTACTTTTAATTTTAACATTCTGGTTTTCCTAATGTTGTCCCTCTATGGATGAATGGGGCAATTATTTGCCGATTTAGGCGTGAAGGGGACAATCACCTTTCGGCACCCGGTGAGTTTCATGAACTCATGCATGGTGGTGGGGAGATACATCATGAGGGGATGTATTACTAAAATGTTCATGTTCTTGTTAGCGAGGGATGCTCGTGAATGGTATCAATATTTACCTCCTTCTAGCGACACTTTCGATTGAATTCCATAACCTTCACACGCCTATTGTCGAGGCTGTATCCCCTGAGGTTAATTTTATAATTTTTGTGAGGGATACCACAAATCTATGCAAGATAAAGTTGTTTCAGACATAAGCTGTGGGAAGGATCATGATGACCTGGATCAGAAATCAATACTTCCTCCTCCCCATTCTTACGCTTGGTGAAGTTGTGGAGGTGATAAAATCTATCAACTGCCGGACTTGACATGTGGGAAGGTCGAAGGGATTTTTCCACCTTTGAAGAAGATGGTTGGTTATCTCTACTTGAATGATTATGAGATCGGGGAGGAAGGGAGGGCGCCCGGTGGAGTTATGGGCCCGATAAAATCTCTCTTGCCGGATTTGTGGTGGAAGTGAACAATACGAGGATTTCCATCCTTTGAAGTGAGAGCCTTAGCAACTCTGCGAGGGAAGTATGAAAAAAGCTTCCCGAGGTCCAGTTTATAGGTCATTATGGATACATTACGAGAGAGTCAGGAAGAAATCCTCCGAGATATGATTATGTCTAATGAGGGTGGTAAGAATAGGAGACTGGGGGAGGAAGTTGCTCAGAGTGGACTAATGATATATCTCATTGCCCAACATGCAAGGTTGAAATCTGAGGACAATGGGAGGATTTTCCAGTCTCCAACGCAAATGTTCTAGATGTCTCTTTCGAGGAGAATGTAACGAAGATCTCTTAAAGTATGTATCGTCGATGATCTTGTTGTCTCGAACAAAGCGATGAAGTAGTGGATTGGGAAGGGCATTCTCTTTTTCTTCCGATATTTCAATGATGTATTTACATTTGGGATTGAAAAGGAGAGGATCACGGAAATCGTTCCTTTTGCAAGATCAAGAAGCTTGAATACTCACCCAGATTTAATGACTATTCAGTTGAGGAGCAGTAGGGCCCCACATCACATATTGATGACCTGTGTAGCAGCCAACCCGTGTATGACAACTATAAATCGGGTTCTAAGTTGGACACCCCGAACTTCCAAGAGAAGACTGCAGAGCTTTCTCCTCTGTTCACAAATGAAGACAATGCGAGGAAATCAGCCCCGCTGAGCAGCAAATTGAAATGAAAGGCTTTCCCACGGGTCCTATCTCGATGATTATGACTCTACGACCCTTGGGAGGCAATAGAGACACCGGAAGAACCAAAGGGGTAGTTGAAGATCGCGGTTCTGAGGCTAGCGTGAGCCATTCGGTGACATCCACCACGAGATCGGTGAGCCTGCCCGGTTATTCACTGCTTTGTGGTTATCGGAGATATTCAACCACATGTGAAACAACTCCACATGGCGAGGAGAAGGCTTCTTGTCACCCATTTTCCGAAATTCGCCACTCATTCTATGATCCTGTCAGCGAATACATGGGGTGGAATTTCCCCTATGCCTTGGAGGTGTCCTATTTCATCTCAACTCCAACTTGTAAGGAGGATTTGAAGAGTGTAACCGATACGCTATCGCGATTACACCATCTGTTGGTGATCATTGACAGAATGAAGGAGATTATATTTAGGAAGCTGCTTGAATGGCTATAGTGGAAATCTACTTTCACCTAGACCCATGTAAAAAAATAAATTAATTTATTAAAAAAAAAAAAAAAAACATTAGCTTTTTTTTTTTTTTTTATTTTTCATTGTATTTTCAGCGGCGAGATGTTTTGAGCATGACTCCATAGCCAACAACAAGGCAGCAGGCTGCGAAAAGTGTTCTTAGAAAACATCGCAGGGGCGACTCTATTATCCCCCATAGACCAAATGTTAGCGATATTTACGGTTGGGAAAATGTGAAGAATTGTTAAAACCCACTTACCTAAGTCGAGGATGCAAAATATTGCCATTAGCGACAAAGCGGACGGCGGGCATCAGCAGCGCCCGGATCAGCGGTGTACATAAGTTCGGACCCCCAGCCTTTCTACCACCTTTAAAGCGGAGGAAGTCCCGAATCGGCTATCTCAACGACTAGCGATCATGGCGCCCGGATCAGCGATGCGGTACGATTCCGGACCCCCAGCCTTTCTACCTTTAAGCGGAAGGGGGTCCGGTGAGGAGTGCATCTTCCCCTAATGGATCGTTGGAGAACTGGATCAACGGCTCACGGTGATCCAGAATCCCGCTTCCTTTCTTCGTTTAACCCTGCGGTCCCCTTTCCACGTCGTGTCACCTTTTATGCCATTTCCCTCCTTGCCAGCTATTCCCCACCTATCCATGTGGCAGGATCCTTTCCCTTTAGCTTCTCATCGTTCCGTCCAGGTGGTCCCTTCCCCATATCATCCACCACCACACGCCGTGTCCCGCTCCCCTCCGCGTCATCCTCCCACTAAAATGTGCTCATTATGTCTCATCTCCTACCTCCTCGCTATTTTCCTTCGCCGTAATGTCTCTGTAACTCTCTTACACCTCATGCTCCATGCCCGCCCTCATAGCTTTTGGTGCCACCCTCCCGTTATGCACCCATCCTTATTGGCCTCCGCCTATTCATCGAGCCATTTTAGTTTGATCGGATAGCGGCGCGAGGAATTAGATCCACGTCCCAAAGTTTGAGTTAATTCCGGGCCATCCCTCAATCTAATGAAGCCGATTATTAGGGAAGCCGGTTGTTGGTGGTTAGATATCGCCTCCGTCATAATGGGAAGTCCGGCGATGAATTAAAGGAATGTCGATTCGCTGTGGAGCGAATTAAAGGAATGTCGATTCGCCTATGGAACTGTCAGGAGTCCGATTGCGTCTACCATAAGTTGCATGACCATTCAGAGATTGCAGGTGCAGATTGTCAAAAGCCATGCAGACGCAAATATTTTAATGCAATGTCTCGATTTTGTTGTTGTTGTTGTTTTGAGTATATGAAGGCGTTTTCACCATTTTTTGTATCTATCGATGGTAGAGCAGAGCTCCCTACTGTAAAATTTAACAGACACTCTAGTTTGTTGGATATGCACTGTATATGAGATATCTTGTTTTATGACAGACAGTTTTTCTCACTCCATCTAATTTTCGTCTCATAGAGAGTTCGTGATTGACTGAGTCGCGCGAATTGTTGCATTTATGTTATGATAAATGATTTATCATTGCACTATTGTATTCTCTGGTTTTTTGTATTTAAGTGCAAGAAGACCTTTCGTTTGGATGCCTTAATCTACAGTCTATTAGGAACCTGTCGTTTATAACAGACCTTCGCACTCTTCCCATATAAGTCTTCCACCTATTCACCCTTTACTACAACTCACTATCTGAAGTTTATATAAGACCTCACTCACCTATGCATGTCTGGCCTAGTTTGGAGTTAGAATGATATCGTTTTGAGTTGGCTTCCATTCGGTCACCCCATCTATAAACAAACCGTGACATAAAACTGATGGGCGTCAGGCTCTGCTCCTGCTAGCAATCTAGGGGTGACTTCCGTCGCCAACACCCTGTATACGGTTTTACCACGTAAAATTGTTGTGTTCAATTTGTGTGATTGTTGTTGTCTCTATGTTGTATTTTGTTCCATTTAAATCCAGTTAATTTATGCTTCCGTTGCACAACACATCTCCCCTATATCCACTTCCAGGTAATGAGAAATCTTGAATTTACAATGAAAATGATTTTCTTTTAAAATATGTATAGAGATTTCCTATTAGAGGTATTGTTGTGTTTTTCTTATAAAATATGTATAGAGATTTCCTATTAGAGGTATCATTGTTATGTGTAAGTAATCATCGAGTTGTTTTATGATAGAATCTCATTTTCTCATCAACCTCTTCCCACAACTTATATGTTACCTTCTTTTATACCAAGTCTTGAATGACCAATGGTCCATCTGACAAATCTTCTTTTTCAATTTCCCATTTTTAATCCATTACATCTTGTCATGATAACAATCCTTATATTGAGATTCAATATTTTCTTGCATCGGTGGCATGTTTCTACCATGTGCTTTGTTTTGATAATATGTATAATAAATTGGCATAATGCTTTTCCTTCTAAAGGTAAGATACTTATTTCTACTAGCATCATAGTGTAAGGGATCTGTATTTCAACTCTTAGTTCGTTTACTAATAACCTTTTTTTAACTCTTTCAACTTTCTTCCAAGATTCTTTGGAAAATATCAGAGCCCAAACAGGACAACCATACAAAATCATTATTTGCACTAATGTTTTGAAGATTGGCTTCCTCAATTTCCAACTCCATAGCTAAATTATTATGCATAGAATAGAGAGCATCCATTCCCCTTACTACCAATTTATCCACACAAGAGTTCCAATTACAATTATCATCATATTCTAGGGAGAGGTACTTATAAAAAGTAACTACCTCCAAATTGGCACCAATAAATGTAATGGTTATATCCTTCTTTCAAGTACCTATTCCCATTACTTGTTTTTTT
>SNQJ01S0261331.1:0-12217 GCA_010110895.2 Picea sitchensis
ACGAAAGGAGGGAAATAGGGACCCCTCCAGATCTGGTCGAGACTGTGAGGAGTCTCATGGTCAAATTACAAAGCTGCAAGGCTGACAATGAAAGGATGATGAAAGAACAAGAAAAGCAAACAAAAATTAACGCAGTTTTACTGTAGAGTTTATCCGATCTATAAAGACAAATGCATCATGAACCTAAAACTCAGAAACATGGTCATATCAGTGGCCATACTGAGAGGAGCACCTCAAAAAAGGTCCACCGCAAAGGCAAACGACCAGTGCCGAGTGATTCCTCTGAGAAGGAAGCTAGCGATTCAGAAGGCTCTCCTAGCAGTAGAACCAGTTCCTATCCCCAAAGAAAATAGAAGAAGAAAAAGCCTTCCAAAGGTCGAAAATTCAAAGAATTCAGAAAGGCCAAACCACCCTTCTTCGACGGTGAAATAAAGAAGGGAGAGGAAGCAGAGGCCTGGCTACTTAGACTAAAGAAGTATTTCAGAGTCCATGACTTTTCAAAAAATATGAAGGCCCGAGTGGCCACCTTCAACTTGAACGAAAAGACTTCCATTTGGTGGGAAGACCTTAAGAATATGAAAGGGGTTCGCGAAGAGGACTTGTCTTGGGAACGGTCTAAGAAATACTTCTGGAAGAAGTATCTATCGGAAAAATATTTCGATGAAAAGACTAAAGAGTTTTATGAACTCAAACTGGGACAACTCACTGTAGAATAATATGTCAACAAATTCCTCAATTTGTTGAGGTATGTACCCTATATCAAGGTAGAAAAGGCAAAGGTGCAACGCTTCATCAATGGACTACCTAAGGAATATCGGAATAGAATTGAATTTGATGAGCCAAAGACTCTAGAAGACACTATTCGAAAGGCAACCTATTGTCATGAACAGTTTGGGCATCGAGGAGAACCTTGTGAAGGATGGAAACAGAAGAACAGTTCAAGATTTCAGAAAAGGGGAATTAAATCCCCAGGATTTAATAACTACAAGAAGAACCAAATAATGACCTTTCCAGCCCGGAGTATGCACCAGCAGAATTTTCCCTCCTTAAGAGGAAATAACACTTCTGGACCCATATCAGTGAAGACTGATAACCCAAAGAGAGAATCTTTGAAATGTTGGGGTTGCGGAGAAGAACATCTCCTGAGAGACTACCCACACCGACAACAAAATAGTCAGAGGATTTATAACATATAGGAAGCTACTACCGTCAATGATGTGGCCAGGAGTGTGCCACAAATTTATGCAACCTTGGATAATAACCAAGCCGACCACCAAGCTTCAGTGGTGGAAATAGAAGGTATGATTTCCAACCATCTAGTGTCTGTTTTAATTGACCCTTGTTCAAATTTGAGTTATATAGCCCCTAAAGTTGTTGACAAGTGTAAAGTATAACCACAAAAACATACCAAGCCATGGTTGGTACAGTTAGCCACTAGCACCAAAAGGAGGATAGAAGAAGTCATACCATCCTGCCAATTAATGTTGGGTGAATTCCCCACCCAAGAAACCCTTAACATATTACCCCCGAGATCATATGATCTATTGATTGGTATGGATTGGCTATCTGCCCATAAATCTAGATTGGACTGTTACCATAAGACCTTAGAATGTATAAGTAAGGAAGGGAAGAGGATAACCCTTCAACGGATTCGAAAACCTGTCTCGGTGAGACAAATATCAGCTCTGCAAATGAGAAAGTATTGCCGAAAGGGATGTACCCTATATGCAATACAAGTGTTGAAAACAATCCCCTTATATGCAATACAAGTGTTGAAAACAATCCAAGATGACAAACCAAACCGGCTTATCACCCTCCTATCCCGGAGAGAACACGAGATGTGTTTCTGGAAGAGGTACAAGGTTTACTCGAGAAGGACATACTCGAGAACTTGCTACTCGAGTGGTTCCGGGTGTTTAGGACACCCTACCAGATGAGAACAAACGAGTTAGTTGAACCCACATGCAATTAAAGGAAATGATGGATAAAGGCTATATTCTAATTCCAAATATGGTTCTCATGGGAGCACCACTTTTGGTAGAAAGAAGGATGATTAATTTAGACTGTATAGATTATAGACAACTCAATAAGGTAAATCCATAAAGAACAAATAACCCTTTCCCAGGATCGATGACTTGTTCGGATCAATTTGGGGGTGTGTC
Source organism: Picea sitchensis (assembly GCA_010110895.2). Classification (NCBI taxonomy): domain Eukaryota; kingdom Viridiplantae; phylum Streptophyta; class Pinopsida; order Pinales; family Pinaceae; genus Picea; species Picea sitchensis. The sequence goes on from SNQJ01S0261331.1 coordinate 2,163, forward strand.
TATTTTCTCAAGATTGATTTGAGGTCTGATACCATCAAGTTTGAATCATAGAAGCGACATCCATACAACCGCCTCTAACCGTTGGTTGTGGAGCCTGATTATCTCCCCGATTCAGAGGTCCTTGCTTTTCAGCCATGTTTATACCCCCATGAAGTATTTACACCTGTAGCACTTCTTCCACATGGGGAGTGCAAAGGGGGTTACCCCCTGTAGTCCGGGGCTATCCCCCGTATCGGGGTCCGGGGAAAGCGGCCTCATCTAGGGTTCGGCTAAGCCCTCAAGAAAAATTGCCTTGTAAAGTATATTGTATCTCATTGTAAATCTGGACCATTCATTATATACGCAGATCTAATGGTAGAGATTATGTTAGGTTTTTTCCCTTAGAAGGCAACCCTCTTTATGAGGAAAATGTATTTTGGCTATGGATGATTTCGTGAATATTGTATCGAGATAGACTCCAGGAGAAAAAGAGGAAGTTACAACGGTTTTGTTGTAGGTTGCATCCCTTCATCACCGATAATAATAAAGGAAAGGACCTAGCAATTTCTCCGCGGACGATCCCAATAATCGGGTTGAACCACGTAAATCTATGTCCTCTTGTATTGTGTGTCTTCTCGTTTCTATTTTTGCATTTGTTTCATTTTATTGCTTCGCAGTCCCTGCTTTTTCAACAACTCGCGACGAGCATTAAGGTAACTCGCAAGAAAAGAGGGTTCTCGTCTGAGTGGGAGCAATGTTGGAAGATGGAAAGTTTAGGGTCGAAATTAACTACCAAAACTACCGCTATAGAAGATGATGGAAGACTATTTATATCAAGGATCTATTCCTACCATTGAGCCGGAGTAGCAAAGAAGCCGTGGCCATGAAGGACTAAGAATGGGAGCATTCTTGATAAAAAAAGGCTCTAGGAATGATATGATTGAGCCTCGCAAAGATCGGCTTTCAATATTTCTAAAGAAAAGACAACGGAGGATTCGATGGACGCTAATAACCATGAAAAACCTTTGGCCTCCATCAAGGTATTTATAATGAAGAGATTATTTAATATGAAGATGTCGGTTGTGGGTCTGTTGCAAATAATTTAAATGAATTTAATATGGTTACTAATCAACTAATGCCTCCAAAAGTGGACTCTTTGATGATGAGGTTAGGCTCTTCTAATCTTATGCTCTTTTGCCGTAAAGCTGGAATGGCTTTGTTATTGTAAGTAACTCTCGTCTCTCTCACCAAATAATTTTAAAATTTGATGATACATTGGTGTTATCCTTAGTGAGTAGATGCGACGGAAAAGCATGTGGTGAGACATCAGGAAATGCTGAACATGGACAACAGGAAGACAAAAGGATAGAGGAAAAGGCTCAGAAACAACAGAAATTTAGGAAGGGCGATCCAACCCAGACTCTGGAAAGATAGAGCGTCGAATTGTGGGAAGAAAGGACATCTAAAGAAAGATCACAGAGCTCCAAAGAAACGTAGAGATGGACATCAGGAGAAATCAGGAAGAAAATGTAAAGTGTGATGTGTTACAAGATTCTTTGATTCTTTCCCCGGTGAGATATTTCTAGGTCTTGCAGTAGATTCAGGAGCTTCATTTCATGCCACCCCATAGGAAACATTTTATAGATTATGTTCAAGGTGATTTTGGACAAAGTTCATTTGGGTGATAATAAACCATGCAAAATTGTTGGAATGGGAAAGGTAAAAATAAAAGCAACGAAATGGAAACCAAATGGTTGTTGAAAGAGGTAAAACATGTTCCGTGATGAAGTAAAACCGATTTCACCGTGGCAGCTATAATTGAAGGTTGTATATCCATATTTACAGATAAGACGCATATCAATGTGCTGATCATTGGTGATAGTGAAAGGATACACAATGCTTGATGAGATCACTGAAAGTTTTCAAAAAAGAAATTCCAAAGGAACCCGAAAATCAAATTGTACAACAAAGGAGCAATGTGCACTCAAACACCTCAGTAGCGTTGTTAGAAGATCTACTGTAAGCAGATAAATTTCCCAACAATACTCTCCTTTCCATTATATTATTTATTGTTGATCGATTCGGTGAACCAAAATGTTATGAAGAGGCAAATGCAGGTAGACAACACCAAAAGAAGCGTGGGAGCAAGGCATGAAATTGGAAATGGATCTTTGGAAAATAAATAGACTTGGGACTTGGTTCAGCTTCGTTCATGAGAAAAATAGCATTGTAGAATAAATGGTTTACAAGTTGAAAGGGAAGAAGATGGAGGAGAAAAGAGGTACAAGGCTTGACTTGTTGTAAAGGGGTTTGTACAAAAGAAAGGTATAGATTTTGATGAAATATTTTCTCCTGTTATTAAAAAGACTTCAAATTAAGACTATTTTAAGTCTTGTAGCAAAACAATATTTGCATCTTGAACAGCTAGATGTAAAAAATCGCTTCTCCATGGGGATTTGGATGAAGATATTTATATGAGCCACAAGTATGAGGTCAAAGGAAGGAGAAATTGGTACGCAGTGTTGAAGAAGAGATTGTATGGCCTTAAAAGCAAGCTCCAAGGCAATGGCATTTCAGTTTGACAGTTTATGATAGAATAGGGTTATAGTAGATGTCATCTTGACCACTGTATTTATTTTAGGAAAGCCAGAAAATGGAAGCTTTATTATCTTGTTATTGTATGTAGATGACATGCTTGTTGCAGGTCTAACATGCATGTACATATATAAATGTGCTCAAGAAGAACAAATAATCTGATTTATGAATGATTTGGGTGTCGCAAAGAAAATCCTTGTATGAGAATAACAAGAGATAGGAAAATCGCAAACTGACATTATCACAGGGTGAGTACACAAAGAAGTTGTTTGAGAGGTTTAGAATGCATAATGCAAAACCAGTTAGTACACTTTTGTCTAGCCATTTCAAATTAAGTAAAGAAATGTTTCCCAAGACAAACGAGGAGATAGAATACATGTCCACCGGGTCCCATACTCATCAACAACATGTTTGATGTATGCAATGGTTTTGCACAAGACCATATATTTCACATGTAGTAGGAGTTGTGAGTAGGTATATGAACAATCCGGGTAAAGAACATTGGGGAGATAGTAAAGTGGATTCTCGTGCATTTGAGACATACTACTACACATGCATTGCGTTTTGAAGGTTCGTATTAATTTTTCTACAAGGATATTTTGATTCAGATATGGCAGGTGATAAAGACAAACAGGAGGAGCAACACACAGTATGTTTTTACTATAGGTGGAAAAAAAATAGTGTTGGATTTCAAATCAGAAAAAGGTTAGTTCACTTTCAACAATAGAAGTACAGTATGTTGTTGCTATAGAGGCTAGTAAAGAGATGATTTGGTTACAATGGTTTATGGAGGAATTGGGAAAGAAGCAGGAGAACAACAGTTGTACTGTGACGGGCCGAGTGTCATTCACCTTGCAAAGAACTCGACCTTCCATTAAAATACTAAGAATACATAGCTCAGGTACCATTTCATAAAATCCATATTGGAAGATGGACAATTGAATCTCGAAAAGATACACATCGAAGCCAAAATACTGCAAACATGTTAACAAAGGAGTAATTGTGGATAAACTAAGTTCTTGCTCAGTTTCAGCTGGTCTTAAAGAATGAAGACAAGATGAGAAATTTTCCAAGTCCAAGAAGGTTCGTGAGTCCAAAGATATACAATGTTGGTGGAGTTGTTGAGATCAGTCTCCAAGTGGGATATTGTTGGCTGTGGAGCCTCATTATCCTCCAGATTCAGAGAGGTCCCGTTTCAACCATGTTTATACCCCCATGAAGCATTTACACCGTAAGTATGTACACTCTTCCATCGCTAGAGAGTGAGGGGGTACCCCTCCGTAACCGGGGGCCATCCCGCTAGCAGGTTTGAGGGCAAAGCTGGCTCCCAATAGGGTTCAAGGTTCCTAAGAAAAAAATTGCCTTGTAAAAGCATATTGTAATTTCATCAGAAATATGGGACCATTCATTATAAGGTCGCAGATCTAACGGTAGAGATTATGTTAGGTTTTTTCCCCTAGAAGGAAACCCTCTTTACGAGGGAAATGCATTTGCGGCTATGTTTGATGGTGAATATTGTATTCGAGATAGGAGACTAAGGAGAGAAAGAAGAGGAAGCTACGCTGGGTTTAGTTGTAGGTTGTATCCCCTTCATTTGTTGGATAATAAAAGGAAGGACTCTGAATTTCTCCTGGTGGACGAGTCTACACCGCGAACCACGAAATCCGCGGTTCCCTTGTATTGTGTGTCTTTGTGTTTTGTTTCAGATTTGTTTTATTTTATTGCTCCACGGTCCCGCTTTTCTGCATCACCTAATGAGGCATGGTCACAGGAGTTTGTGGTGATGCCATTTGGGCTTTCGACCAATGCCCCGCCACTTTTATGTGCTTGATGAACAATGCATTGAATTCCTAGACAAATTTGTAGAAAATTTGTTTTTATTGACGACATATTAATTTACTCCAAAAATAAAGAGCATGAAGACCATCTAGACTTGTATTGTGCGCTAAGAGAACACGCCTATGCTGAAATTCATCAAATGTGAATTCTTTCAGGAGAAAATACATTACTTGGGACGTGTTATGTCCAAGGAAGGGGTATCAGTATATCCTGACAAGATCAGATCTATTACTGAATGGCCTACCCAAAGGATGTTTTAGACATCGAATCCTTTATGGTATTAGCAGGATACCATAGATATTTATGTTGATTCCCCAAGATTGGCTGCCCAATCACTACCCTCCAGAAAAAGTGGGTTAAATTCACATGGACATCAAAATGTGAAGAACATTTCAAACCTCAAACATCTAATTCTAATTCATGCCTACGTTAGGCGATATTATCGCCGGACCGAGAAGATGACTGTGCACGATGTCTGTAAGGAAGTGGGTCAGAGGAAAGTCCTTATGCGTGAGGTTGAAGTGTGATCTGCTATGAATATAAAATTGAACGAGCATGAAGTCAACTATGTGACCCATGATCTAGAACTAGTCGCCATAGTGCACGCCTTAAAATGTGGAGACATTTCACCTCGAAGAAAATTTGTACTTATGACAGATCACCGTGGATTGGTGATACCTGCTTGATCAACCAAAGCTCAATGCTAGACAAGCTGTGGATGGCTCCTCTTAGCGAAGTTTGATTTCGAGATCAAACACATTAAAGGTAAGGAAAATAGGGCGGCTGATGCCCTTAGCAGAAGCGGTATGAACACAGCTTCACCTCGCGCCAGCGGAGCACTTGCAGACAAAGATGTCAAAGAAAGAGTAAAAAAAATGTACAGCGACGACATCTCATTATTCAGACCGCGACTCATGTACCTACGAAGAACCCACCGAGTAAAATATGAAGGGTATCGAAGACCTAAGAGGTATTCTAACTTACGCAGTCATTCCAATGTGTGACAATCCTGAAGAGGTTCATTTTGGATGAACTACATAAAACACCGGGTCATCCGTGATACCAGAAAATGATCACCGCCACCAAGAAACAATTTTATTGGCCTGGATTGAAGAAATACATAATTGAAAGCAATTCCAGCCAAATGCATAGAGAGTGCCAACAATAGGTAAAAGCAGAACATCAACACCCGCCAGGATTATTGCAACCTTTACCAATCCCAGAAAGGGAAATGGGAAACCATCTCCATGGATTTCATCACTAGATTCCCAACCTACCTCAACCAAACAAAATGATGGCATTATGGTGGTGGTGGATAAATTGGAGAAAGTCTTCTCACTTCATCCCCACTGTTGACTGTGAAGGGCACCGACATCTCCTAGGTATTCAAGGAAAGAGATATTCGACTCGATGGTATGCCGAAGAGATCGTGGTTCCATTGTCAGACACTAAATTTACTTCCAACTTTTGAAATCACCGATGGTTGGTTTAGATACCAAGTTGTTGTTTAGCACTACCTATCACCCTTAAACCAACGGACAGACAGAAAGAGTGAATCAAATACTGAAGATATGATAAGGATGCATGTAACATCAACCCAAGAAGTGGGAAGACTACCTGCCACTGGTAGAATTCACCTACAACAATGACTACTTAGCATCCTTAAAGATGAGTCCCTTCAAAGCCCTCTATGCTAGACTGTGTAACACTCTAGTCAGCTAGAGTAATCCCATAAACAGGATTTCTTTTGGACCCGACATGTTGAAAGAAATGGAACAGTAGGTGACTCAGATAAAACAAAACTTGAAGGTCGCTCAGAACCGACAGAAAAGTTATGCCAACCAACAGAGAACTCCAAGAGAGTTCAAAGCGGGAGATCATGTATATCTCAGAGTTAGGCCCAGGAAGAGTTCCCTGAAAATGGGAGCTTGTGCCAAGTTGACACATCGGTATTGTGGACCCTTTGAGGTTCTAGATAGAGTGGGACCTATAGCCTATAGGCTAGCACTTCCTCCCATAGTAATAGCACATAATGTTTTCCATGTTTCATTATTGAAGAAATATGTACATGATGCTAATCATATAATTGATTGGTCTATGATCCAAGTGGAACCGGAGGGATAATTTCTACCAGAACCTTAGTGCATATTGGACAGAAAGGAAACCCTGCTCCAGAATCGAACCATTGCACAGGTCATGGTGTAGTGGAGACATTTTGGCCTAGATGAGGCTACATGGGAAATGGAGGATGCCATGAGACAGGCATATCCGATTTTGTTTACTTCTATACATGCATGACATGTTGATATATAAGAACATCAAGGATGATGTTCCTTTAAGGGGGAGGGAATTGTAACACCCTGTTTCCTCCAGTGTGTAAAATAAACTATACTGGCCAAGAATTGTGGAAAACTCAAGAATGTGAATGTGTGATGTGAATGGACCTTGTGAAAAAGGTCGATGAATGTAAATAAGATTATATATATATATATTGCAGGACTGATGAGAGGGGATATGCTTAAAAAGAGACCACGATGGTTGAAGAAAGGTGGTGGAAGGCACATGGAAAGGTGGCATTAACTTCTATCAAAACCAATACCGTATTTGGACTTCACTGGCCTAGAGAACCAAGAGCGGCTCGCTGGCCCAAAATAATTTACTCGCAGGTTGGTAGGTAGATGGCTCCTTAATAATTAATGAGGGATGGGGGAAGTGAACCACCCATCCGTAGGAGCCTTGAGCCTGACCACTGCAAGGGAAATCGCGCCACATGCAACCTCGCAAGATTAAAATGCGTGAGGAAGAAGCGAGAAGGGGAAGATGCGAGGGAAGGAGGAAGAACTCTGGATATATGCAGAGTGAGTGATAGAAGAGAAGGGGGAGAGTAACCACTGTTCTCAGTCACTAGAAAACCAAGACATAGTCTCGCAGCATCGTGGTATCATCTCGGGGGTGGCTAGTGGTAAATCTGTTGGGAGTAGTTGAGCCTACGGTTGGGTGGAAATGAGCACACCTCTCAGCAATTGCATCACCTCTGGTGTTATTTATGATAAGTGTTATTTTGAAGTTAATGCCATAATTGCATGTTCAGTTTTATGTGATTGTAAATAGTTTCTGAATAGAAGTGTTTACCTAATGTTGATTTGATGGAATGGATGCATGTGTATGCTTACATGCCATAGTTGTTTACTGCACAAATGTCTAAGTCTGGGACATGAGTTCGCTCCACCGAGAATTGTCTTATTTTCTTAGTTTCTCGCAATATTTTGGGAAGGCCCCTTGAGAGTACTCTTTTCCGAGAATTACCCCATAAACCTTGTAACCTTGTTGAACCTTACCAGAGATTCGATTAAGATCAGGGATAATTTCCCAAGAACCGTCTGAGGGTTCATGGAATCTGGGTCTAGAACCCTTATGCAAGAAAGAGTAGCTTTCTAAGGTATTGGTGTCATTGGAGCCTGAAGCTCCGAGGGTTCGAACTTCATGATTCAAGCTCAGAAGAGATAGCGAGATATGACCATTTTTCATATCAGGAATTTCTGGGTTTGGAGTTGGAATACTGGGCCCTTGGAGTCATGAAGTCCTGAGTCGCAAGATAGCGATGGGATCCTGGACCGTAGATCCCAGGGACCCATCGAAGCTCTATAAGTCATCGATCTTAACCTTTACCTAGGCGGGAGAGTGAGCTCGACTACGTCCCAAAAGTCATGAAGACATCGGGACCATCCATGTTGGAGGACAGGTGGCAGAGATCTGTCCATTTCGCATATCGGGGATTCGTAAGTTTGAAGGTGGAAGACCTGACTCTTAGAGTCAGGAAGTCCCAAGTCGTGAGATTGCAATGTGATCTGAGTTGTTAATCAAAGAGGATAGGTGGCAGATATCTAACCATTTTGTGTATCGGGAATTCGCGAGTTTGGAGGTGGAAGACCTGACTCTTGGAGTCACGAAGTCCCGAGTCATGAGATCATGATATGATCTAGGCCGTTGATCAAAGAGGAAAGACAGTCGTTCGATATGGCATCTAGATACATCACGTATCGGGGGTTCGTGAGTTTGGATGTTGAAAGGAGTCGTTTACGACTTCCCAAGTAGTGAAGTGTCGAGAGCCAAGCACAAGAGAACACATAGCAGAATTTCCTTGTGGGGCCCACGTGATTGACGAGTGGACACGAGTCACTTGGAGAAGGGAGTCAACGTTCCATTGACTTCTCACATCTTGGGGATTCGCCGGATAAGAGCCTAAGAGCTCAATCCTTGGACTTGTGAAGTCCCGAGTAGCGAGAACGCTACAACCCGCAAAGTGGCGAGTTGCGAGAAGTGAAAAGAGGAAGTCAACTATTGTTGACTTTCGCGTCTCGAGATTTCGGAGAAGAAGAGCATGAGAGCTCAATGCTTAAACTTGCAAGGTTGCGAGTAGCGAAAAGTGTCAAAGAGAAGTCCCGAATGAATCTGGATCGTTCATCAAGGGAGACGCATGGTGAGTGGTCAGAGCTCAGGGAAAGTTTCGAAATCTTGTGGACCATTGGATCCACACTATCAAGGGCCGTTGATCTCCTACATGGATCCCCATACCAAAATTCAAAGATTTGCATGACATGAGATTTTGGGATCATTGCATCTCGAACCCCCAGGAACCAAAATCCTGAAAGGATCCAAACTTTCGGGTCAGGGGAGGCTTACAACCATTGATCTCCTTTGGAGGGAAACTTGGGAGACTTCATGGATTTCGAGGATTTGAATGGGTAAGGAAGAAGTCATGCATCACGATTTCCCAAATCACGAACGGATGGTAAGGTCCTTTTCGATTTAAGCGTGGGGTCATGGAATGTGGTCACGAGGACAAGACCCAAACATGAATCTTGTACTTTCTAGCCCTTTGGAGGTTCGGCACTTCGTTGTGTCGGGGTTTTCAGAGTCGAAAGAATTGACACTCTGGTAGTGCTAAGCCGCGAAGAGAGAAAGGATGCAATACTTGTTCGGCCTGTGGTCGTGACCCACAATCACATGGAGGTGGACATTGCCATTCTACCTTTAAGATTGGACTCACTGTATCACTAATTTGTGAAACATGAAAAGGTGCCTGGTTTGTTTGGCCTTTGGTCCCAACCCACGATCACAGGGAGGTGAATAGGGAAGAACTAGCCTGCGCTAGGCCCCTGTAGGACTTCATGGATTCTGTCCATTGAGGAAAAGAAAAAAAAATATTTTTCCGTAGTGGGTGTGTGACAAAAAACCTCTCCAAATAGTACATATGGATTTATGTGGACCATCAAAAAAAGAAGGTACAGGAAAATAAAATTATTTTATGTTGATTATTGATGATTATTCTAGACTAACATGGGTTTCCTTTTTTGAAGGAAAAATATGAAGAATTTGAAAAATTCAAAGTGTTTAAGAATCTGACTGAGAATCAAACAGGAAAAATATTAAAGGTAGTAAGGTCTGACAGAGGAGGAGAGTTTAGTTCATGAAACTTCAAAGAGTTCTATGATAAACATGGGATCAAAAGAGAGTACACAATTCCAAGGACTCCACAACAAAATGGAGTTGTTGAGAGGCAGAATAGATCAATACAACAAATGGCAAGATCAATGATGAATGAAAGGAACATACCTCAGACTTATTGGGTGGAAGCAATT
>SNQJ01S0261332.1:0-12217 GCA_010110895.2 Picea sitchensis
TTTATCCTTCTTTGTCTTCTGTTTGCCTGTCATCTTCACTGTTGTAATTGCCATCATCATTGTTGTACTTGCCATCAATGACAAGCATATGCTACCTGTTAAACATTTTCCAACATGAAGTACATATTGCAAATACATGTAAGGATACCTTTTGGAATATTAGCCAACAACTGCCAATAAATTGGTATTGCTTCTATGATTGATTTGATGAGTGTGATGTGTTCTGCATGGGTGATCCATCAGTTACACCAGAAGTGGATTCTCTTATCAAGTCAGGAAAGGAGTCATTTCCAATCCACCAAGCCATGGAAACTAGGTTTGAGGGTAAACCCCAAATATTTTACCCCCTCCTCCATGTTGTGTGCTGTAAAACAAAATATATTTTGGCGTAGCGGTCTCTCCCCCTCCACTAAATCCGAGAAATATATAGCAGATTTGGTCATGTTGATGGTCATACCATTTGCATCGCAAAATAGCTTGAGGATCTCATTTCTAGACCTGCCTTCAGAATCTTTACATAAGCAAAAAATTAAAATGTCATAACAAAGAATAGGTGAGAAGTTTTTTCATGTGTACCAATACGCAAGCCTTATATCTTATTTAGTCTACGTGCTTCAGCGAAAGCCTAGCTGAGACCATCTGTGACAAGTAAAAATAGATATGGGAACAGGGGGCATCCATGTTGAGTCCCTCAACCCAATTTAAAGAATGGAGAGTCGGACCCATTGATGAGCACTGCGAAGGATAATGTCGTGACGCATGCCATAATACATTTAACCATAGGAAACTCAAATCCAATGTGGATGAGCAGTAACGGAAGATAAAGCCATGAGAATCGATCGTAGGCTTTAGATAGATCTATTTTGAGAACTCAAATTAGGTGTTTTTGTGTTTTGATCATATGCATACCCTCCTGCGCTAAGCAAATAGCCTCATGAATCATTCTACAATTTAGAAACCCAAATTGTTCAGGCGTGATGAACTCAGAAAGGAGTGGTTTGATCTTGACCACAATTATTTTAGCAATGATTTTGTATAGGAAATTGCAAAATGCCATGGGCGGAAATCCTCAAAAGAAGTCTATTGGTCCTTTTTTGGAATTAATGTGATGAAGGCAATAGAGTTGATAGTAGGAAGAAGCTTACCAGTGATCTTGACTTCTTCGATCACACAAAGCAGGTCGTCCCCAATTAAGTCAAAAAAATCTTCATAGAATTCAGCCAACCAACTATCTGGTCCAGGGATTTTGTCCTTTTTAAAACAAGAAATGATAGCCAACAACTCCTCCATAGTAACCTCTAAATAAATTTATTGTGCCTCCTCTTCTGTTATGAGTCTAGGAAATAATGTAATCATCTTGAGAATTTCCCTCATTTTAGCATGCTTGTTCTCTTTGAACAAATGTTTAAAATGCTCGACCCCTAAGGCCGCAAGATATATGAACCCCTGTATTACCTCCCCATTAGAATCTTGAAGTTCTCAGATAGTATTGAAACTTCTACGGTAGTTTGCAATTTTTTGGGAAAAATTGGTATTTTGGTCCCCATCTTCAAGCCACAATGCCCTCAACTTTTTAAGCGTCGGGTATTTTCTTTTTCTAAAAGAATTTGATTCCTTCTCCCTTCAAGGGTTCGACACTGATTTTGCTCTGCATCAGTCCAATTATCTTATTGTTGTTCTCAATACAGAGAAGCTAGTGAGTTATCTTTGCTACTTAATTCTCTATCAAGGGAGCTTCAACGATTGCAAGCCCATACCGAGACTTTTTCTTTCAAAAGACGAAACGCCAAGATAAACTGATAAGCTAGAGTTTCATTGACATTGTCCTGAAAGTGCACCCAGTGCTCTCAAACCAACACCTTAAATTTTTCCTCTGCTGCCCATGCTAAGTTGTATTTGAAGGGGGTGTCCGGTTTATCCGACGGCTTAGCCAGTACAAGAAAAATTGGAAAGTGATCAAAATATTTTACCTTGTCAATCCAAGAGCGGTAGATCCCTATCTCCTGAAAGAGTTGATGGTGAACAATAAAGCGGTGGAGTCTTTTGCATATATCATCTGCTCCAGCACGATTGTTGCTCCATGTCGGACTAATAGAGTTTGGCTCAACATCAACCAAACTAATCGATTTAGAAAAAAGGTGGCAAGTTTATCTTTATGAGCATTCTCGCCCCATATTTCATCCTAATTTAAAGTAGAGTTTAAATCACCTCCACAGACTATGTTTCCCTTATGAAGTACACTGAGAACAAAAACATGATGCTAGAAGGCCTCCTGATCATCGTAGGGTCCACAAATATTGATGAAAATGATCTCCCGATCCAGTTCCTTGCAGTAGAGCTCGATAATCATTACTGAAAAAATTGCATAATTGTTTATGAGCAAGCAAGTGGTGGAGTATCCCATTATAATTCCCCCATAAGCACTAGACGAATCTAAACCCACGAAATACCATCCTAGAAGCATCTTACAGAGATCCATACTAATGTCTTCATATCTTCCCATAGTTTCTTGACCGAAAAGTACATCCGGTCTTTCAGCCTCCATTAACCTCTTCAGGGAGAGATTTTTAGCTTGTCCTACAAGGCCTTGCATGTTAACAGATAATAGGTTCATGTGGTCCCTTTCGATGGGGCTCACCCCACTCTAAAGAACTCGAAAATTAACTTGTCTTCCCTCTGAGACTTCTCTAGAGACCTTTTCCTAGACATGTTTTAAGGCTGATTCACGACCCACCTTCAAGTGGCCTGGATCTTTCGTATTGTTGAGCTCCAACCCCCCCAAAAGGATCCCAAGACTGGATGAAATACTTTGATTGTAGAAGATAGGGTTCTCGACTCAAGGAGGAAAAAGAAATTGAATAAGAGACCTCATTTTTTTGTCGGGAAATTTGCCATCTGAGAATCTCCTTTAGGAACCAAGACTATAGGAAAGGATTCTAGGGGCCTTTGCTCAGTGGGGAAAGCATTCGACAAACCATAAAATTACCCCCGCGGCCCCGCCCATCGCATGCCTCGGGATATGTAAATTTTCAATTACAAGACCCAAGACAAAAGAATTAATAGGATCATAATTAAATAAAGTCTTGCCCGCAGCAGGGATCACTTCCACGCTTTTGCACCATATCTCCTCGAGCTTGTTCATTTGTGAAGTAGAAAATTCCAATTCTTCCCCCAACAGTTCCTTAGTCGAACATTCCTTTGGAGTCGTCGAGCTATCGTTCTCCACCCCAATGGAAATATCCCCAACCATTACTTCCATTATCGAATCCACAAGGACCGAGACTTCAACTTTTTTAGAATTGTCTTCTGCATTTGCGCACTATTGAGGCCGCTAGGGAGGCCCATCCCCCTCATGTGAATTTGTGTCCACCAACCGGGTGTTCGTACCGGAGATTGACGTTCCTCGAAATTTCTTGATAAGCTTATGCTCCCAATCCACCATTACATGGCCAACCTGATGACAAAGAGAGCATCTAAACAACAAATTAAGATAATCTATGGGTTGTTAATATATCCTTCGTCCAAATATCAAATCGAGCGACTTGAAGAGAGCATGTCGGGGGTCCAATTCCACAAGTATTCGTGCAACCGAAAGGAACCTACTATTCTTATAGCTTCCATATGTAGAGATGAAGGTCCCTAAAGTGTCTCCAATGGCCTTCAATCCCTTTTCCGTCCAGAATTCAATGGGTAAGTTAGGCAACTTAATCCACGTGAGAAAATTATTGAGGGATTCCTCCTACGCGTCAAATAATGGGTTCCATGGCTTGGCACAAAATAGGATTTAGTTCCAATACCAGCGATTGGAAAGAATAAAACCCACGCCCTCTTTAGATCTAAAAACACACCCAATACACCCTCGCAAAAGGAGATAAAAAGTCGGATTGTAACCTAGATTAGGACTCCGGTGAGTGTCCACCCACACTTCCATGGTAAAAACTAACATTTGGCACCCACTGAGTTTACCCACAATCGTGTGACCTTCCAGCTCCTCCACTTGGCTAACTTGTAAATCCTCTCCTACCACCAAAGCCACCCCTCCTCCACGATTGTTGATGACCTTCTCACACTTTTTAGCCAGCTTTTCTCGAGAAAGTACTTCCTTTCCTCCTCGCAGATCCTCAATATCTAATCTAGTCCCGATAAACCCTGAACCAAAGACCTCTTCAAGAGTTTTAACAATCGGCTTCGAACCAGTGGATTCTGTCAGGAATTTGGAGCATATGAATTAGGGTTTCTAGGCCCTTTAGGACCAGAATCAGACTTACCATGAACCGCTCTTTGTTGAATTTCCTTAACCTAGCACCTGGCAGTTAATTCCCAGAAAAACACATTTAATGAATTAAAGCACAACTAGGTTACTCAACGAAAATAAGCAGAAGCATAAACAACATAAACCATAACACACATTGTACAAAAGATTTCGGGTAAACACACCTAGAAAAACCTTGCGGGAAAACCAGTTCTGAGATTGATTTTTTGCTAAAAATCCAGGGCTCCTATCTTGGGATAATGGCCCATCAAAGGATTACAATGTTGTAGCTAATATCCTAGCCCACCTGGTTGTTATCTCCCTCACTGCCCCTTTGCATAATTCCTCGGCACTACCCACTTAGACACAAGTACATGAGAAAGACTCCCTCTTGTTCCTATGCACTCATTATATGCCTCTCACTCCTTAGATCTCCTTTTCTAATTCCTTTAATGACTAAAACCCTAAACCTAGATCTCCAACGTTCAAGATCAAATCTTGCCCCTAAGAGATCAACACTCGTGACTTAATCTCTCGTTGACATCAATTAAGTCACTCAACTTTAAGTCATTAAATATAAAAGGTACTTTATAAAATCACTTTACAAAGTTACTATCTAGAGAGTGTCGCTCGGATACCTCCACATGCTAGGAACTTGCCAATGCGGAAGTATCTGTCTGAGCTACCCCAAAAGATAACACTCCTTCTTAGCGAGGAAGGAACTTCTAGAAGAACCTCCTCCTGGATCAATCTCTAACCCCATCAAATATGTTGTTGATGTAGCTACTCCCTCTGAACTAGAAGACCCTCTTGCAACCTCTGTTGCACTTTGATCTAATCTGCGATCCAAGATCCCCTTGGACCCCACTACAAGTTTTCCTAGCACCTTGTACATCATACCCTCCCTAATGCCAAGCTTCATTGTTGCATCATGGGTATCTACTCCGTCTAAATGTATGAGTACATGTCCATTCTCGAACATAAATGCATACTCCATGTCCTCCAAGGCTGATATTGAGAGCAAATTTACCTTCATCCCTGGGACATACATCACTCCTTCCACCTCCAAAGAAACTCTCGAATCTAGCTGGAATATGACACATTGAACCCCCTTCACTACATGCATAGTATGCATCCCACTCGTCACATAGCAGTCTAAGTCCTTCTCTGAAACACTAAGGAACATCGACCTCATTCTCGCCATATGGTGAGATGAGCCATTATCTACAATACATCCCCAAACCTCAATCCTTACGCTGCCATCTCGGAAACCTATTAAAAAAATCAAATTTGGCCTCTCGAACCCCTACCCGAGGCTGCCCAAGGCTGTCTGCAACCTCCTGCTACTACTCGGATCCTTTTCTGGGATTCCCGGAGCTTTTCTAGGTGTTGACCGGCTAAAACATTTTGTTTCCCAGAAACTTTCTCGCTACCCGATCCTACTGCTCGCTACCCAAAAAAATTTGGGCAATCTACCCGCTGCACGAGCGCTGCCCTGTGTCCCCTGTTGGGCGGTTCTGCAATCTACCGGTGACTTGGCTGCCCAGTTGGCATCATGTTGTCCTCCTCGCCTGACGGTTGCCTACACAATCGTTCTGCAGTACAACGGTTGCCTCCTACAACCCTCTCCATTCATTTTCCCGTGACCTGTCCTCGGCCCGTAGTACTCTGTTGGGAGGCTCTCTTCCTCTCACATGGATCACAACCACACCTTTGGTTGTTGCAAACCGTCCAAACTCCTCAGGCCTCTGTCACGCTTCCTTGCTTGTGGCTCCCTGCTAAGGCCTGCCTAGCGGCTCCTCTTGGTCCATCTCTTCAGCGGTCACAACTCCCACGTTGGCGACTGATTACACACCAGCTTCACTCAGTCATCCTCCCCACGAGTCTCCTCTCTATCGGCTCTATTTTCCTCCGGCAATTTCCAAGGACCCTCCTCTCAGCGTACATAACTGTGAAAAACACAAGGGTTTCTTAATGAACAACTTCACTATGAATCCATAATAAGATATATAATAATAGTTGATTGTAAAAATGATGATATTACAAAGATAGGGCTTGCCTATATATATTCCCTTTATGGTTTTTATGAAGAGTCATGACTTTTAGTCACGACCTTTTATTACATTAATGTTTTATTTTACTTTATTTATTATTTTAATGTCTTTATATTACATTATTTATTTATTGTAACATTTCCCTTCCCTTAAATGTTGTTATGTCCTCAAAGAAATGGTAAGGAAGGATGTAACTGGCGAAAGTGCTCTGACTCCCATGATGCGTCTTCTTCCGGTAGATTTTTCCATTTAATTAGATATTCCTTGATTACTCGAGAACGCAATCTCTTTTCCCGAGTGGCAATAATGGCTTCGGGATCTAAAATTATTCTTCATTTCTCATCCAACATAGGAAGCATAGTTTGCGCCTTTTGTTGTTGCCCCAAGACTCTCTTTAGACATGATACATGAAAAACGTTGTGGATACGACTTTTATCTGGTAAATCCAATTGGTAAGCTACATCACTGATTTTTCTATTTATTTGATATGGTCCATAAAATTTTGGAGCCAATTTATTCTTCCCATGTTATTTAATGGATAATTTTTTATAAGGTTGAAGTCTCATAAATACTCATTCTCCTACTTCGAACTCTCTTTTTGTTTGGTTTTGATCATCTTGTTGCTTCATTCGATTCATTGCAACTGTTAAGTTTTCTTTGAGTAACTGAACAGTTTTCTAACTTTCATCTAAATGGTCTTTTACTGACGCAACTCTCATGTGGCTAATGGCCAATTCCTTCCAAGATGGAGGTTTGTTACCATATAGAGCTTGGAATGGTGTAATTTTAGTTGATGTGTGATAAGTGGAATTATACCACCACTCAACAAGGTGCAACCATTGAAACCATTTATTTTGTTTGTCGGAGATAAAACAACAAAGATAGGTTTCTAAACATTTATTGACAACTTATGTTTGAACATTTGTTTGAGGGTGGTAAGTTGACCTCATATTAAGAGAGGTTCTGATATATTTGAAAAATTCTCTCCAAAAAATCCTTTTAAATTTGGCATCTCTATCGTTGACGATAACTTTAGGGAACCCATGTAGTTTGTAAATATGTTTACATAATATTTCAGTCGTTTGTTTTGCTGAATTTGTTTTCCTTACTCCAATAAAGTGTGCATACTTGGTTAGTCTGTCTACTACTACTAATATTTTATCTTTTCCGTCAGATATGGGTAGTCCTTCAAGGTCAAAGTCTACCGTGATATCCCCCGCCAAGAAGAGGGTCGAATAAGCAAAAGAATAGAAAAGGAAGGAAGAGAGAGTAAATATGAGGATGGAAATGGGGGGTATAGTTATAGGAGGCTCTTCATAATGCCAACCAAGCCAAGGTCAGTGAGACCAGGAATGAAGCAAAGAATAGAATAGAAAGATAGGTGTATGAGGGTTTCATCCGGAAGCAGGATAGAGATATGGGGTCTGCTTGGATGAAATGAAGGTGATTAAACAAGAGAGGAGAAGAGGTCGCAAGCTAGAATCAAATGAGTGGGGTCCGAGATTGAGCAGTGTATGAATCGGATTCTCTTTGATACTAGGGAGGTATGGGGATATTGAGTATCTACCTGGATGCAGCTTGAGCGGCCCTGATATGCTTCGATCAATATCCAGAACGCTTGATTCCTGCGGTTAGGATTTGCATTTCTTTATTTGTGATCTATAAGGGAAGGGAAAAGCTAAGGGGAACCCGTTTCCTAATCAATTTCTCCATGGCACTTACCTCTTCTATGCATGCGATAAGTCTTCTTACTGGCACTTCCTCTTACTGGCACTATACTCCAAAGCGTCTATGAAGCTTTTTATTCCCCTTCATTGTTGACCAGGCCTCCCTATATTTCTTTGTGAAAGAGCTCGTGCATGCTGAGGTGGAGATTAAGAAAGAATGGATCCTCACACCCCAAGAAGACCTTGAAATTCCTTACTGGAACGCCACGCCCTAGCTAGCAGACAGAGCCTTGAAAAGCCTGGACGCCCTCCTTCCTTGAGGATCTCCTTACTGTAACGAAGTATAATTATATCCTTGGCCGACATTGAAATTTCATCCTATTTTGTATTGAGAATGTGTAACAGGTGGAGTAACCCAAGGGTCAACACACTTTCATTCTTGTTCCTTTGACAGAGATCACATTCTGCTACATATTTTCGAATATCTTCACTCATTCCTTTCCAAAAAAATGATCTTTGTTCATTATAGTATGTTTTGAAAAATCTAACATGACCTGCAACTGGGCAATCATGAGATTCTTGAAGAACCTTGGCTTTAAATCTTGAGTTGGTATTTAAGTAGATTCTTCCTTTATATCATAAGATGTCGTTCCTCCATTCGAACTTAGGGTATTGATTTAAATTGTTGATTATAGAGCAAGTCTTCGGATTTTTTGCATACTTGGTTCGGATTTCATCCAACCATTCTGGAATGGCTATTGATATTGCAAAAACTTGTGTTTCTTCATCTTTTCGTGATAGGGTATCAGCTACGATGTTGTCTTTTCCTTTTTTATGTAGAATTTCCATATCAAACGTGGAAATTTTCTCTATCCACTTTTGTTGTTCGGTTGACAATGTTTTTTGTTGTAACAAGTACTGGAGACTATTATGCTCTGTGCATATCAAGAACTTACTTCTCAATAGATATTGGCGCCATTTTGTTAATGCATGCATGATGGCAAGCATTTCCTTGTTGTAAGTGGATTGTAAGCATTTTGTTTTATTTAGTTCCCTGTTCTCAAAAGCTATTGGGTGTCAATCTTACATCAATACCGCTCCAATTCGAAAACCCGATGCATCACACTCGATGATGAAAGGTTTGGAGAAGTCAGGTGTTGCGAATATTGGGGTTGTGGACATAATGCTTTTTAAGTTTTCAAAGCATTTTTGTGCTTCCAAATTCCATTGGAAAGAGTTTTTCTTAAGGAGATTTGTTAGGGGGGTGGTTAAATGAGCATAATTCTTGATGAGTCTTCGATAGTATCCTTCCAATCCTAGAAATCCTCTTAACTTAAATATGTTTTTGGGTTTAGGCCATTATGTGATTGCCCTAATTTTCTTGGGGTCTACCTTGACTCCTTTTTTGGATATGATGTGACCAAGGTACTCTACTTCCTCCTTGTCAAATGTACATTTTGTCATTTTGGCATAGAATTGATTTTCTTCTAGAAGAGATAACACTTGTCCCAAATGCTTCATATGCTCCTCCCATGTTTTATTGTACACTAAGATATCATCAAAGAAAACTAAGACATGTTTCTGCAAGTATGGGTGAAATAATTCATTCATTGTTGCTTGGAAGGTGGCGGGGGCATTAGTTAGCCCAAAAGGCATCACCTTGAATTCGTAGTGTCCTTCGTGTGTCTGGAAGGCAGTCTTGGCTACATCTTCTAGTCTGACTCTAATCTGATAGTACCCAGATCTTAAATCAAGTTTTGAAAAATATATTGCTCCATGAAGTTCATCCAACATTTTGTCAATAAATGGGATGGGAAATTTGTTATTAATTTTTATTTTGTTTAGCCCTCGGTAATCTATGCATAATATGAAAGATCCATCTTTCTTTCGAACTAGCACTACTGGAGTTGCATATGGACTTCTACTTTTCGTGATGACACCACATTTTAATAGGTCTTGGACAAATATTTCTATCTTTGTTTTGTAGTGATGGGGGTATCTGTATGGTCTAACCTTGACTGGGCTTGATCCTGGTTTAACTTCAATTATATGTTCAATTTTTCTTTGAGGCGATGACTCCATGGGAAGGTCTTGAAATACCTTCTTGTGTTTTTGAATTAGATCTTGGACGTCTAATGTTCTAGAGTCATCATGTTCTGATTCTTGTATTTCTATGTTGTGGCATTGGATGAAGTATGTGGTTGTTCCTTTTCGGATCATTTTTTCCATTTGTTGTGACGACACAACCTGTGTTTGTGGAGGTTGAAAACCATATAATTTATAACTTTTCCCTTGCCACTTGAATTGGATGAAATGTTCCTGGTGATTGACTGAGTATGTGCCCAAGGTTTGTATCCATTGGACTCCTAAAACCACATCTAATCCTCCCAGAGGGACGGTGTAGAGTTCTGATTCGAAATTGAAATCTTGGATTTGGAGTTTCACCTTATGGCATTTTCCGACATTTCCAATTTTTTTTCCATCTGCAACCATTACTTTCATGTTTGGGACTAGATATACAAATAATTTGAGTTTCCTTGCAATCTTGATATCGAGGAAATTGTGGGTACTTCCAGTGGCGATTAGTATGGTGACATTATCATTTTTTATGTGTCATTTTAATTTAAGAGTTTGTGGTTGGGTAATGCTTGTGATGGTCGTGAGCAATATTCTTGGTGTGTTGTCTTCTATGAGCTCTGAAGTGTCATTTTGGAAATTTGTCATTTCTTCATTTATTGATTCTGTTGAGTCAGATTCGTCGTATTTTTCTGCTTCACTAGTGTACAACTTTTTTGAGTTATCTTCAATCTGGCACATATGTCTGGGTCCCATTTCTCTCCACATCGTTTACATTTTCCTTCTTTTATCCTTTGGGACTCTAAACTTCTTCTTCTATCTTCACGTAGATTAGGTGGTATGTATTTGTCATTTCCTGTGGTCTGAGTTACACTCATTGAGTAAACCTTTCTCAATCTTGATTGGCCTTCTAGTTTTTCTTTTGCGGCTTTTGCCTTGCGAATTTCTATTTCTACCGTAGTAACCTCATGTAATCTTAACTCGTCTTGGATATGTGGTTTGAGACCACCTATGTAAGACTGGAGTAATTGATCATAAGATAGTCCAAATACTTGGGTGGCGAGAGCTTCCCATTGATGTGTAAATTCATCTATGCTACCTTTTGTTGTGATCTGGTGAGTATTGAAAAAAATTATTTTTCCGAGATGCCCTGGAATCTTTAAAAAAAAATCATTTTTGAAAGAATTTGAATTATATCACTGAATTCTTCCTTTCCACCATAGATACCAATTGTATGCGGTGCCTTCGAGCTACATAGATGTGTATTTGACCTTCTCTTCGTCCGTTGTCACGTTATATATGTGGAATTATTCTTCAGTTTTGTTAAACCAGGCTACACATTGATTATCACCTCCGTTGTATTTTGGGAGTTCTATTTTAGCTTTGGGTGGGCATAACATTAAGGGTTGGTATTATGATATAGGTTGGGGGTTTGGTATTGAATCATGGAAGAGTGGTGGTAGATTAGATGTGCTTGAATCACTGGGTTGTTGATGGGTGGGTTGGTGGTGACTCTGATTTTTGAAAAGGTTTAAGAGCTCATTATGTTGTTCTTCATGATTTTGCGTTATAATGGTTAGGTTTTTCTTCAAATCGTCTATTATTTCTCTTTTCAAGTTACCCAAGCTTTGTTGTAAGTTCATCCTAAGCTCTTGAAAAATATCATCTTTAAGATCTTGTTTTAAATTGGTTATGCCTTGTCATCGCTCAATCCCAACTTCCGCAATAATTTTTTCTTTAAGGTTAAGCGTTAGATCTTTTTTTAATGCCTCATTGTTGAGCTTTATTTCTTCTTGTAACTCATCGTGAGTTTTTTGTATTGACTTTTCGAGTGATTTTTTAATGCTTTTACAATCCCGGTCTATTTTTTCCACTTGAGTTTTTAATTCCGACATCCTTCTAGTGTTTAGGGGTGAGTATTTTTCTGCAATTTTGACCTTGCTTGGAAGATCCCCTTTTAATTATTTTAATTAAATAATTGTATGTAATTTAAGGAATATTAATTATATTATATTATAAAATTAATGGGTGTAATGGGGGGGTACAACTTTTTAGGATATGATTTATGGGGGTGGGACTTTAGAGTATGGGAGTGTTGCGTCGGCGATGTGGGGCAGGCTACGGGGAGTGCGTGGAAGGATGTGTGCATAGTTGCAGAAGAGTGGAGG
>SNQJ01S0261336.1:0-12217 GCA_010110895.2 Picea sitchensis
ATCAGCCCCTCATACCAGATAGGCCTACTAAGTTTGCAGCAGCCACCACTAAAGAAAGGAAAGCTCAGAGTGCTTCACCGGTAGCCAAAGAACCTGTCACTGAGGTAAGGGAAGCTCCTAAGACAATTTCCTCCTTTAATTTTTAACATGAAATTCAAAAGATTAGAATCCCTGTACCCCTGTCTGAACTAGTTAAAAATGAAGACTTCAAAAGATCCCTCTCCAAGCTGCTACAATCCGAGTCCCCCCAACCTCTCTCTGACTCAATAAAACTTCAAGACGAGAAGCCAGCTGTCATCCTAGGGCCCATGGTAGAAGACAGAGATGAATCATCCCCTCCCTTCTACACATCCCTGAATATACATGATAAAGTGTTGCATAATTGCCTCATGGATTCAGGGGCTTCTCATAACCTTATGCCCAAGATAGTTATGGAAGAATTGGGATTGGAAGTGACAAAGACTTATCACAATTTGTACTCCTTCGATTCGAGGAGAGTTCAATGTCTGGGAGTCATCAAAGACCTGGTGGGTTCTTTGTTTTAGCTACCTATGAAAAGCGTGGTCATGGATATTGTGGTAGATGATGTTCCCCCCAAATTTGGCATGTTGTTGTCTAGATCGTGGATTAAAAAGCTCGGGGGAACATTGCAGATGGATCTCACGTATGCCACCATTCCATTTTTTGGAGGGGAGCAAAGGAGGTTGTACAGAGAAGCTCAGATGGCTTACATCGTCAGTGATGAAGCAGACCCCACCAATCACCCCATCTTTGCAATTGACACTGATTTGGGTTCTAGCCTATTGCATCTCACTAATGCTCTTGAAGAGTCTTGCCAGGTCCGAAAGAAACCCAATCTTGACCATCTGGATTTCCCTCCAACCCCCTCCATGTGGAAGATGTTTTTTGACAGAGATTTTTCTGTCGAAGGCGTTGGCGCTGTGGTGGTTTTTATATCACCTTGTCAGGAAACCATATCCCTTTCATACAAGCTGGAATTTGAAACCACCAACAATGTGGCAAAGTATGAAGCTCTTATTCTGGGCATGAGGTCTGCAAAGGAAATGGGAATCAAAGAGATAGCGATATTTGGAGATGCTGAGTTGATTATTCAGCAAATAAGAAAGGCCTATCCTGCTAATAATCCCCGACTCAGGAATTACAGAAATGAAGTATGGGACCTGATAGATAATTTCTTCTTGGCTTTCAACATTTCCTTCATTCCGAGGGGGGGAAATACTCTAGCCGACTCTCTAGCCATAGCAGCCATTTCGCTCAAGCATCCTCTGCCACCTGGGGTAAAAAGTGATGTCGAGATAAAATACAGGCCCTTTATACCTGACAATGTCAAACATTGGAAGGTGTTTGAAGAAGATCTGGAAATTGAAAGGTTTCTACAATCTGTGGATGAATTTTCCGCATTGCACATTGACCAGGATCCCGACCTGGAAGATGACTCTCATCCTGGGGCATTTTTAAATGAGATCGCGAATCACCAGATCATTCAGTTGCCCAGCAACCACATTCTAAAAGGACTCATCCCTTTAGAAAGATTTTTCGATGGGAATGACGTGCCAGTAAAAGGCAGGGCTTCAGATGAAGGTGTCGATGCAACCAATGCAACATTGGTTTGCAGAAGGAGCCTAGGTTCGTCAAATTGTCTAGCAGTCTGACCAAAGAACAGCGGGCCGAATATGTTGAGTTGCTGAGAGAGTTTGCCGATGTGTTTGCATGGACATACGAAGACCTGAAAACTTACGACACATCTGTTATTGAGCACAAGATCTTGTTGAAAGAAGAGGCTAGGCCATTTAGGCAAAAGCTAAGGTAGATAAATCCTATGTTGCTTCCTGTCATGGAGAAAGAAGTAAAAAAGTTGTTGGATGCGCAAATCATTGTCCACTTGAGATATTCCGAGTGGGTGGCCAACCTGGTCCCAGTAAGGAAGAAGAACGGAGAACCGGGTCCCAAAGAAGGAAGAAGAACGGAGAAATCGGACTGTAAGGATTTCTGTGAACCCAAACAGTAAGCTCAAGGAAAGACAATTATCCCCCCGCCTTCAACATGGAACACATATCGCTAAGGTAACCTGTTTAGATATCCATGATTGATGGGTTTTCGAGGTATAATCAAATATCAGTCACACCTGAGGATAGAGAAAAATAGCTCTCACCACTTTGGGCACATTCATGCATGCCAAAATGTCTTTTGGATTAATGAATGTAGGGGAAACTTTCCAAAGAGCTATGGATATCAATTTTCGTGGTTTAATCAATCAATATTTAGTATTTTATCTAGATGATGTCATTGTCTTTTAGAAGAATAAAAATATCACTTGTCACATCTCAGATTTGTATTAGAGCGTTGTCGTAAGTTTGGTATTTTGTTAAACCCCAAGAAATCTCTTTTGTTTTCTATGAACGAGGGGAAGCTATTAGGCCATAGTGTCACAGAGGGGTGAATTGATCCAGTAGGGTTGAGGTAATTAAAGCCCCGGCTGCCCCCGTGTCTGCAGTTGAGGTTCAGGCCTTTGGGGAAAATTAATTTTCTTAGGAGTTTTGTCTCAAATTTTGCTAAGTTAGTGAGACACATCACAACCATGCTCAAAAGGAAAGGAAGTGTCGATCCTACCAAACCCGTGGAATATTTTGACCGTATTAAAGGGCAATCAATCGAGGGTAACCTTGATGACTCACTATTCCAAAGAGTCTCATTTTCTTTGCTTCTTGTGATACAAGAGCAACGGCCCCATTGCGCAGAAATGATCGTGGGTGAGAAACCTATTGCCTCTCTACGCTATACCTTGAGAGATGCAAAACTATGGTACAAGATCATGGAAAAGCAGGCCTATGCCTTGGGTGAGTTTTCCTCAAATATTTCAGAGTGTATGTCTTGCACTCAAGAATCACTACATGTATGTCCTTCACAGGAAGGACATTCTTATACATCCGCATATAGATGGGAAAAGAGGTAAATGGATCACCAAGATTCTAGAGTTTGATCCGGGAGATTAAGCCCACCAAGTTGATAAAGGTGCAAGGTTTGGCCAAGTTGTTGGTTGAATCCAATTCTAAAGTCTTTGGGGATTAAGTTCATCAATGAGCGTCGAGGGTACCCTATCACTAAAAACATGCCCCGTACAAGGATATCTTGTACCTTCTGCAAGAATTGAGGCCTTCTAATGGAATGGAGAAGAGCAAGGTGAGAGCTCTAAAGCTCAAAGCCACGATATTCTCATTGACCAAACCTTGTAATGGAAAGACCCTCTAGGAGTATTTGATGCCTGGACTCACAGGAGGCCCATAAAGTTACATTTGATTTCCACAAAGTGGCCTTTGTGGGGGTCATCATCTCTGGAAGACTACGCCTATAAGATCCCTCAGAGTCATACCACCGCCCACTTTATTCTCGAATGTCTGCTGAGAAATCAGATCTTGCATCAAGTGCTAGAAGTTCTCAAGAAAGCAGCAACTCAAATCCCTACCATTAAAGCCCCAGTAGTTTCATGACCCTTCAACAAGCTGGGGATTGGACTTCATTGGAGAAATTCATCTCCCTCAAGTGGTCGCTGATGTGATGGATCCCCGACCGCTATTAAACTATTTCACCAAATGGATAGAAGATGTCCCCACCAGAGCTAATCTCCCACAAAGTAATTATTAGCTTCCCGGAGGATATCATATCCATATTTGGCTTCCCTAGCAGAATCGTCACCGACAATGCCTCTTCGTGTCCGAGTCTCCTCGGGTCAGTTCCGAGCGCTTGAGATTTTAATCGATTCATCTCATTAGCCTATTATCCCTAAGGGAATGGATTGGCAGAATATTCCAATAAAAGCCCGACTGTCCTATTAAGAAATTATTGGAAGAAAACAGAGGCCCGATCTAAAGTTTAAATTTTTCTATGGGCTGATCGAAAGGACAACGAAGAAGTCCCCGGCATATCACCCCTTCAACTTGTTTATGGAACATAGGTCATTTTCCCCACTCAGCTCGCTTTATCCATAGCAAAATTACTCCGTGACATTGATGGAGAGCCCCACCATATGGTCGTAAGGATTCATCAAATGGTGGAAATACAACAAATCAGGTAATAGTTCATGAGCAGGGCCCGCGATCATCAACATAAGATCAAACCGACCTTCTAATGTGAAGTAGAAAGAAAGAATTTGAGCTGGGTGATCCTCGGTGTTTAAATGGGATGCACCCACTCAGGATGTGGGAAAGCATAGAAAGCTCTGATGCCCCTCTCCGGTTTGGGCCTTTCATCCTTGAAGTGTTTTCAACAACACGCATTAAAGCTGCGTGATCCTCGAAGGTGAAGAATTTTGCGGCCCAAGAAATGGCATTTCCTTGAAAATGTTTTATGAGCCGTCGGCTCTTTTGTTTTTTATTTTTGGCGTAATAAAAGACTCCATAAACCAACAGCAAGGCACTAAATCTAAAAGTTCTTAGAGCATCACAGGACGACTCTATCCCCCATGGAGCTCTAATGTTAGTGACATTTCTTGCAAAGGGGGTAGAATATGAAGGAATGGGTTAAAACCCACTTGTCCTAAGTTTGGGACGAGCACCGCGCCCCATTAAATGGGAATTTTGGATGCTTGATTCTCGTATACCGGATCAACAGTCACAGATCACCCTAGGACTTCTCTCCTCACTTTCACCTTTATGGAAGTAACTGAATCAGGGCGCACTGACCTGCCGATCAACGCCCGGATCAACGCATCGAGGAGATTCTTTAATCACTTCTACCTTTAAGTGGAGGGGTTGGAATTGGGTACATCTTCCCAATACGAGATCAACTACCCATCAACCCATTACATGCACCCGGCATCTCTATCCTTCTCGTGATTAACCAACATGGGCCCTTCCTCCCGTTATGTAATATTTTGTGCTATCTGTGATGTCTTCCCTTTTCTCCGGGTCCACGCTGTAAATTGCCCTCATCTCATCGCCCACCTAACACTGCCACGGTCCCTCTCACCTCACATGTCATCCTTAATGTGCCCATTATATCTCACTCTCCCGCCTCTTCTGCTTATGCCATTCTGCCATGTGTCTTCCCTTATAACCTCTCTCGCGCCTCATCACTTCATATCTCAACCCCACAATTTTAGCACCACCATTCTTGTTATGCGCTTAACCCTTCACAATGGGCTCCACTATTCATCAATCCGTCAGCTTATTCCAGTGGCGCACAGAGTCTTCCATGTGTCAGCAGCCGAGTCAGCCGGGCCGTTCTAAATCCCAATGAATAAATTATTAAGGTAGTTGGTGGTGGTTAGACATCATCTCCGGCATAATGGGAAAGTTCGGGTGATCTAATTAAGAGCGTGTCATCTACCTACCTGAATCCACAAGTCCACCATGTCTCAGCTTATAGGTGCACGACACCTTAAACCCAGGTGCGATCGTCGTGGTTGCCGTAGACGAAAGCTCTTAATGCAACGCCTTACTTGTTGCTGTTGTTGTTGTTGTTGAGTATATGTAGGTGTTTTCATCATTTTTGTATCTATTCCATGGTAGAGTAGAGATCCCTACTGTAAAGTTGTAACAAATATTCTAGTTTCGGGTATGCATTTGTATTTGAGATTTCTTTGTTTTATGACAAATAGCCCTATCTCGCCTATGTTTTCCTCTCTCACACTGTGAATCATGATTGATTGATTGATTCTCACGAATCATTACAGTTATGTTATGATAAAGGTTTTTTTTTTTTTTTTTTTTTTTTTTTTTTTTTTTGTGTTTGAATGTAAGAATATATTGTGTTTAGATGTTTTCCTCTATAGTCTATTAGAGACTTGATGTTTGTGACAGATCCTTGTACTCTTCTTATATAAGTCTTCCTCCTTTTCACCCTTACTAAGGCAACTTCCACTGCCTAAAGTTTATATAAGACTCATTCACCCATGCATGCCTAGTCTAGTTTCAGAGTTGGAATGATATATTTTTTGAGTTGGCTTCCATTCGGGCACCCCATCTATAAAACCATTAATCGTGACATAAAATCATGGGCTGCTCAGCTTCCTACTAGCAATCCAGAGTGACTTCATTAACACTAGCCTAGCTCTAGCCTACTTATCCCATCTCAGCTTAGCCTAACCTACTCTAGCCTACTCTCTACTTAGCCTACTCTATCTCATCCTAACCTAGCTCTAGCCTACTCTACCTAGCCTAGCCTACTCTAGCTCACTTCTACCTAGCCTAGCCTAGCCTAGCCTACCTACCTAGCCTAGCTTCTTAGCTTAGCCTAGCTTAGCCTAGCTTAGCCTGTAGCCTAGCCTAGCTAGCTTGGCTCAGCTTTAGCCTAGCTTTGTTTTCACAGCTGCTTCAGCTCACTCTACTTAGCCTACTCTACCTAAGCCTAGCTTAGCCTACTTCTAGTTTTACTTCTAGCTTAGTCTAGCATAGCTTAGCTTACTCTACCTAAGGCCTAGCTTCTAGCTTCATCTCTACTTAACAATTCCTACTTCTACTGTGATTCTAGCTCTGTAGCTTCTAGCTCTTGCATTTCTAGGGCTCTTACTTCTAATGTAGCTTCTACTTTTACTTGTGCCTACTTACTTCTAGTCAACTTCTAGTTTGATCCCATTCTTACCTAGCCTAGCTCTACTCTACATGCCTATCCTAGCCTTCTACCTAGCCTACTCTATCCTATCCTAGCTCTACTTCTACTCTAGCCTACTTCTTACCTACCCTAGCCTAGACTAGCCTACTCTGCCTAGCCTACCCTATCCTATCCTAGCCTACTCTACCTAGCCTACCTACATAGCCTATCCTAGCCAAGCATACTCTACCTAGCCTAGAATAGCATAACCCATCCTAACCTAAACTAAACCATCCTAGCCTACTCTATCCTATCTCATTCTAGCCTATCCTAGCCTAGCCTACTCTAGCCTACTCTACCTGTAGCCTAGCCTACTCTTACTCCAGCCTTAATCTATCCTATCCTAGCCTAGCCTTGCCCTTACTCACCTAGCCTACCCCACTCTAACCTACTCTACCTAGCCTACTCTACCTACCACTCTTACCTAAATGGCCCAGCCTACTCTAACCTATCCTATCCTAGTTTAACCTACTCTACCTAGCCTTAGCCTACCTAGCCTACTCTACCTAGCCTACTTCATATATCTCTAGTCTAGCCTAGCCTTCACTTTTACCTAGACTAGCCTAGCCTAGCATACTCTACCCAGCCCAATATATCCTATCCTATTCCTGCCCAGCAGCCCAGCCTACTCTGTAGCCCACTTGCACTCCAGCCCAGCCTACCTAGCCTACTCCACTAGCCTAGCCTAGCCTAGCCTACATACCCTACCTAGCCTAGCCCAGCCCAGCTCAGCCTACTCTACCTAGCCTACTTATCCCAACCTAGCCTGTAGCCTAGCCTACTCTAGCCCATTGCACTAGCCTATTGTAACTAGCCTAGCCTAGCCTAGCCTAGCCTAGCATACTCATCACCAGCCTCTCTTATCCCATCCTATCCTAGCCTAGACTAGCCTACTATACATAGCATAGCCTACCTAGCATACCCCACCTAGCCTATTTCCACCTAGTCTAGCCTCCAGCCTAGCCTACTCTACCTAGCCTTAACCAAGCCTAGCCTACTCACCCAGCCCACCTATCCCATCCCAGCCTAGCCTAGCCTACTCTAGCCTACTCACCTAGCCTAGCCTAACCTAGCCTCTCTACCCAGCCTACTCATTCCATTCCTAGCCTAGCCTAGCCTACTCCCACCCAGCTTAGCCCACTTAGCCCACTCTACCTAGCCTAGATTACATCACCTAGCCCAGCATAGCCCAGCCTACCTTACCCATCCCACTCCATGTAGCCTAGCTTCAGCCTACCCCACCCAGCCTCCACTAGCCTACCAGTCCTGTTCAGCCACTTCCAGCTCACTCTGCTCAACCCAGCCTAGCCTAGCCTACTCTTACCCAGACTGTTTCAGCCTGCCTACTCTTCCTAGGCCACCTACCCAGCCTACTCTATCCTTATCCCAGCTAGCCTAGCCTACTAACCCAGCCTAGCCTACTCTCACCCAGCCTAACCTAACCCAACACAACCAAACCTATCCTAGCCAAAACTACCCTAGCCCACCCCACCCAGCCTAGCCTACCTACCCATCCCAGCCCAGCCTAGCCTACTCCTACCCAGCCTACCTCTATCTAGCCTAGCTTAGCATAGCTTCTCCCAGTCAGCATGGGAACCCAGTTTAGCCCAGTCTAGCCTAGCCTGTCCCACTCTACCCAGCCTAGCCAAGCCCACCTCACCTAGCCTACTCCCATCTTAGGCTACTCTACCTAACCTACTCTATCCTAGCCTAGCCTATCCCAGTCTACCTAAACTAGCCCAGCATAACCTAACCAATCCTAAACAAACCTAACCTATACTAAACCTATCATAGCCTACCCTATCCCATCCCATCCCACTCTACTTAGCCTAGCCCACTGACCTATCCCAGCTCACTCTACCTTGCCTAGCCTAGCCTAGTCTGTCTTACCCTAGCCTACCTACCTAGCCTATGTCACTAGCCTAGCTCACTCTTCCCAGCCTAGCCTAGCCTAGCCTCCACCCACTCAGCCTACTCTCTATCTCTATCCTAGCCTAGCCCACTCTACCTAGCCTAGCCTCACTCTAGCCTACTCCCACCTGGCCTACTCTAGTTCACTCTACCCAGCCTAGCCCACTCTACCTAGCCTAACCCACTCTACCCAGCCTTACTCTCATCCCATCCTGTCCCAGCCTAGCCCACTCTACCTAGCCTAGCCTACCTAGCCCACTCTACCTAGCTTACTCTACCTAGCCTACTCAGCCTAGCCTCCACTGATCCTATCCTATCCTATCCTAGCCTACCTACCCAGCCCAGCCTCACCCTAGCCTACTCTACCCAGCCTAGCCCAACCTACCTAGCCTTAGCCAAAAGATGGCCCAGCCCAGCATACTCAGCCTGCCTACCTATCCCATCCCAGGCCAACCTATCCTTACTCTCTACCTAGCCTAGCCTAGTCAGCCTACTCTATCTAGCCTCACTAACCTAGCCTAATACTCTACCTAGCCTACTCAGTCTCACCATAGCCCAGCGCCTAGCTTCCATCACTCTACCTAGGATTAGCCACTCTAGCCTACTCCACCTAGTCTAGCCTAGCCTAGCCTACTCTCTACCTAGCC
Source organism: Picea sitchensis (assembly GCA_010110895.2). Taxonomy (NCBI): domain Eukaryota; kingdom Viridiplantae; phylum Streptophyta; class Pinopsida; order Pinales; family Pinaceae; genus Picea; species Picea sitchensis. Next base: position 9,168 of record SNQJ01S0261336.1, read on the forward strand.
TAGCCTTCTTACCTAGCCCATCAAGAAAATGTATATCAAAATTGACCCACCAAGGTACAAATTGGTTCTCATTCATTTACATTTGATCATGCATATGGTAGCACTGGGTCTCCTTCAACACCCATTTTTGAAGAATGTGTTGCTCCACTTTTTGATGGTTTGTTCCATGGCTACAATGTTACGGTTCTTGCATATGGACATAATGGTTCTGGTAAGACATATACCATGGGCACTTGTTATGGTGATGGTGGTGAAATAGGAATTATTCCTTAGGTTATGGAGACAATATTCAAGAAGATTGAAGGCCTAAAGCATCAAACAGAATTTCAGATAAGGGTTTCCTTCATTGAGATTCTAAAAGAAGAAGCACATGACTTGTTTGATCCTAATTCTCCATCTGCAACAAAGCCCGAAATAGTGAACAGTCCTTGGAAAGTCACCCATACAAATTCGAGAAAATTCAAATGGGGTTATAACGCTTACTGGTGTAACAGAGATAGATGTTAGCACTCAAAAAGAAATGGTTGCATGTCTAGCACATGGATCATCATCTCGAGCAACTGAAAGCACAAACATGAATTCACACCCCAATTGTTCACATGCCATCTTTACAATCACCATCGAGCAGATGCAGAAATACAACGTGGTTCTAATAGGGTTAAAAGAGTTGATTCCATTCGGATGCGACATTTTAGATGACATCACACCTATTGAAATGTTAAAACTTCTGCAAAGACTTAGAATCAGTTATGACAAACTCCATGAGGATCAACGAATATTCTTAGATATTGTTTGTTATTTCATAGAGAAGACAAAGATTTGGCACAAATTTGTGGTAATGATGGGTTTCAAAATTTGAAGACAAGTATATCTCGGCCCACACATTTCCACAAAGATCGTGATCGAACTTTGCCGTAAGAATTTGACCTCGCTCCTCGGAAATACTTAGAGTCTGGGGGCAGCGTAGATTGACGTCGCTATCTCATCTCCCTTTGAAAGTATCAAATCTTGAGCACATAGATTTGACAAATGCTTCCAGACTGCAGATGCTTCCACATACTTTTGGACATTTAAGTCAACTAAAACATCTATGTTTGTGGGGTTGCACCAATTTAACCTTCTCCAAAGGAACACTTGGAAACATTGCCACATTGGAATACTTAGAGCTTTCATCATGTAAGAAGTTAAAAGAATTGTCCGACGAGAAGAAAGGTTGCATTGTCAGAAGCCGTTGCAACAAGATTAGGGATGATGCTCAGGAGTCGACTCCGGGAGACGAATATTATGGAAGGTGGTGTTACCATTCGTATGATGATTGGGGCATTAACATTCATGTAAGAATGAGGGCGTTACCATTTACCAGGTGCTCGTCAGTGATGGTGCAGAACGTGGAGGCGTCGGCAAGGAGGTTCTGAACAATGTGGCTTTGGTACATTTCACCAACAGTACTCGATTGATGGAAAGCTAGTTGTTGTTGGCGTGTTGGAGATGATGCCCAGATGTGTGTCGAGCCATTACCTGTTTTACGATCCAGACTATGCATTTTTTATCGTTGGGCAAGTACGCAGCTATACAGGAAATAATGTTGGTGCAGCTCATACAGAAGCGATACTGTTGTTGTTTATGTGGCATTGATGATGGCACAGATTGAGATCTTGAGGAAGAAGGATCATTCATACTCAGAGATTATTAATGAGATGCATTATTGAAGGATCATTCATACTCAGAGATTATTAATGAGATGCATTATTGAAGCTGTGGACTCTTCAAATCCTTTCATGCATGCCTGTGGGGTTTCCTTCATGGTTGACAATTTCTCAACAACATCACAGGTTGGGTCAATAAAATGGGCTCCTCAATTTGACTATATTCTAACCCAACAACTTGTGCTTCACGGTAACAACCTTAGACACACAGACAGGCTATTGTGGCATTATATATTGTTAAATGTATGGACGTCATAACATATGCCACTGTTTTATGAGTTTGCACTGTGGGAGATAGTTATGAGTTTCGCGAGCTGAATATGTCAACAGTGGAAGAGTAAAAAGTCCAGTCCGTGGCCAAGTCCTGGGGGAACAGTGGTGAGAACTTGGATGCCATAGTTGAAAAGATCAAAGGGATGCAGTAGCAAATTGAGGATTTCTATGACTGGAAAATTAGCAGGGGCGGTGAGTACCATGAGCATTTCCCTCTCATGATAGCCATAGATTCATCCTTTCTGTTACGTTTCTTACTCAGTCAATCTGGACCATCAGAAGATGGCATGAAAAGGCTTGAATTCCCCATAAGGTGCGACATTCTGAAGCTGGAGAATCAGATCCCGTTGTTTGTCCTGACAAGTGTACTTGACTTCACTCATGAAGCTTTAAGTAATGCAAACATTTTCAATGGATTGCTGCGAAGATGTACAAGTTGTCTCCTTTCTACCAAGTTGACATAGAAAATACTGATATTGAGACACAAATTAATGATCAGCCACATTCAATCCAAATAGCCGAGACATAAATCAATGATCAACTGCATTTGCTGGGTTTCCTGCACGCATTCATTTCGCAACTCATGCAGATGAAAGTAATCGAGAAGGACGAGTACTCAAAGCTGACTCGATTTCAAAGATTGATGCTTTTTCTCGAAGTGATTGTTGGAGCGGTCTTCACTATTCTCTAGGTCAAGCATCCTTACAACGAAGGGCGACGTGATATTCTGAGGTCATACAACGCCGGGGAAGTGGGAAAGGCCAGCATTAAATTCAAATCTTTCTCCAAGCAGTCCGAGCAGATCCGATTCAACAAATACTAGGGCACGCTCTACCTTCATGGATGATTTTAGGGGCTAAATTTCGCTCATGGGCTAATTTTCCATGGTTTTTACAAAAATGAGATTCGCTATTTTAAAAATGATTCACCCAAATTCTATAGGATAAAATTATTTTACCGTAAAAATTGCCAAAATTTTATAAATACTATATAAAATCCTTAGAAATTTGAATATTTTTACAAAAATATCGCCAAACATTTATAGTTGGCATATGAAGGATTAGTAAGATT
>SNQJ01S0261339.1:1240-12217 GCA_010110895.2 Picea sitchensis
CGGAAGCTTCTATTAGGTCTTCTTACATCTGCCTTATTCTATTTTATTGAAAGGACTTATTAATATTGACCTTTATTACATACGAATACATTGTTCTACCTATGTGTGGGTTAGGACCTTAATAGAACGCCAACACTCCCAGAAGAGGTATAGGGGAGCGCTCTCCTCCAAAAACTTAGTTTTTAGGGTGCTTTCAGATGGCAAAAGGTTTATAAGCCTGCTGACACATTTTTCCTCTTCCAAATCAAATGTTTAAGGTGTTTCAAGTGTCCTTCTCATGACGTTATAGGAACGACATAGGAATCATGGCAGTATGCTTCCATAACACTTGCGACACTTGTGAGAAAAATGAAAAACTTGTGACCTTTGTAATGAAGACACTTGTGACACTATCAAAGTGAGTATTTTTTATGTGTAATAGATTGCTCCCCAAAGTATGAAGTTAGAAGATGAGAATTGATAACTGAAATAATTTGTAGACTTTCAAACAAGGGTATAGATGTAGAGAACCTGACAAAAGCTGCACACAAACATCCAACAAATATTATGACATGTTCCAAACCCAAGGCAGGCAAACCTATGCTTGGGTGATCAAGACTTGCAAGATATGGCCTCCATAAAATACACTGCAGATCCATAATTGTATTGATAAAAAGGTATAGGCACTGAAAATACACTGTGCATCTATACTCCCATGACATGAACTGATCGTAGCCATGAAGAATACACAGTGGATATATGAGATGACAAGACATAGCCACGATCAATACAAAGTGGATCTATGTAACTGTATATGTGTCATTGTTCAAGAGAAACTCCTTCGCAACCTGGGCAAAGTACATATCAAAGTGATCACTCAACCCAGGGTCTTTTGACCGATCCCGATGTAGTATGAATCTAACCATGTGAATAGATGTCTTGATGTCGAACATGGAAAAAACCACTTGGTTACTGGTCAATGATGTAACCATTAACAAGTACGAGGGAGATCACCATTAATGTCAATGATTCCCAAGGTACCCTAGTACATTCCAACGAATGTGAAGGGATGAGCTGCAGTCGAACATCCGTGGAATCATCCGATCAAAGGTCAATGATGTAAACCCACTGACGGATGTGAGGAGGCCTGCCATTGAGGCATGCAGGTCCCAAAGTACTAACTAGTTTCTAAGTCTAATTCCTAGATAATGTGTTGAATTCGGCAGGAATAGACTCGCCGAAGGAGGGCCTTGATGTATCCCCCATCAACGTCACGAAACAGACATCGAGATATAATTGGTAGATCAAATTAACATGGACTGACACAGGTATTGAGACAAGATACTTGTGATGGATGACTCACGAGATGGATACTTCCTTTGAACACTGAGGCACGATAGCAGAAACATGGCATGGACCAAAAGTTGATGATGCAGTGGATGCTGTGACTTATGTTAGGTGACCCAGAGGAGTTAAAGAAACTCAAAGGATTGGCTCAGTGTAAAGGTTCAGTATATTAGAGTGTGTGCAAATACAAAGTGCCATGTTCAAGGGCGACTCTAAGAGTTACTTAGTAATGTTCTCAAGAGACTGCTTGGCTTGCTTCTTTCAATTTTTCCCCCCTCCAGATAGATGAGTACCTCTTTCTAATTTAATGATATTGAGGAGGATAACACATGCTTGATAAAACTCACCTTCAGTAAGTTCCTCTCCCGTTGTTTAACGAACTAGAAGAAGTAATGGATCGATCCCATATGGGCCTGTCGATGTTTTGTTTAGCGAGTCCAAAGATAGAAAACTCGAAGGTTTTTAATGATTATAGAGTCTGGAAAAACACTTAAAAGAGAACTCTCTCAGTTACTTTTTCATAAAGTAGTCTGACAAGACCAAAAAAGAGATAAACTATCGCTCAACAGATGTTTTCTTCAAATACTTTAATGAGCATGAAGAGAACAAGGTCGCTCGGTAATCTTTTCATGTTTAGAGAGTCTGAAAAGAACTTAAAGATGACTCCAATGTTGTCCTTTTTCATAATGTTAGTCTCGTGAGGCTGAGAAAGAGATAAATTATCACTTGAAATATGCCCTTTCAAACCATTTAACGAGTGGGAAAGGAAGCAAGATCACTTGACAATCTTTTCATGTTTAGAGAGTCTGAAAAGAGCTTAAAGAAGACTCCAGGGGGTTACTTTTTTGTGTATCCATACAGGTCTAAAAAAGAGATAAAAGTCTACCCGGATGCATTCTCATGTATTTACGAGCACAAGAAAGAACAAAGACTAAGCTTGGTATGCCCCCAGCATGAAATCTAGTGTCTTAACTCCAGAAAGATCATCAAAGGCTGGAGACATGCCCTCCAAGATTTGATTCATTCACCGGCTCTAAGGTCATCACCAAGTTCTCTAGTAGATGAAAAAAAGGAGAAGGGTGGATCAAAAGAAGATTCAAGAGAGGTGACTATTTCATTTTTTAACGAGCTTGACAGAGGAAAAAAACTATGCTCAGGGACTCTGTTTCATTTTTTAACGAGCTTGCCACAGAGAAGAGAAACTATGCTCATTGTTTCGATCAGATCATGGCTTCCAAGAGGATAATGCTTTGGAAGGGTACCATGTCAATGGATAAAACGTGGTCATGGCCTCTAGGAGATCTTCATTGGATGGGAGATAATCACTCGGGAAAGAACACATGTCGAGGGTCGTGACAGGGGTAAGGAGATCGAGCTCCAATAACCCTACCGAAGAGATCACCATGTCAACTACCGGATCCAAATCATCAGAAGTTGAGGTCATGGGAGACAAGGCCACATAATTGACATGCGACAGGGGGAGATACTGTCTGCATATAGGAACCACTTAGGGAGGTAACCTAGTCGAGGCCAATGGATGAAAGTTGATCACTAGTCACAATTCTTCCATTGTGAGTGAAAGATATCACATGTTAAAGGGTGGATACAAGAGCTTTCATAGCATAGACATAATCCCCCCCAAGGATTAAACTGAAATCCAAGGGGTCTCGGACTACCATGACATCAATAAAGACATTTTTCCCTCCCAAAGTTACAGGAAACTAAGGAAGGATCTCTAAAGGTTGGCTAGTTCTTCTGTTAAAAGATAACAGATTTTGTGTAACCGATGCAAGCAGCGGACAACCCAAAGAATACCAAGAAACAAAAGACAAAATATTAAGGGACGCACCTTCATCTATCAATGTTTATGTCCTCAAAGTGATCACTCAACCCAGGGTCTTCTTACCGATCCCAATGTAGTACAAATCTAACCATGTGAATAGATGTCCTGATGTTGAAAATGGCAGAAACCACTTGATTACTTGTCAATGATGTAAACCGTTAACAAGTGTGAGGGATATCACCATTAATGTCAATGATTCCCAAGGTATCGTAGTACATTCCAACGAATGTGAATGGATGAGATGGAGTTGAACATCCGTAGAATCATCCGATCAGAGGTCAATGATGTAAACCCACTGTCAGACGTGAGGACTCCTACCATTGAGGCATGTAGGTCCCAAAGTACTAACTGGTTTCTAACTCTAATTCCTAGATAATGTTTTGAATTTGATAGGAATAGACTCGTCGAAGGAGGGCCTTGATGTATCCCCCATCAACGACATGAAACAAACACAGAGATATAATTGGTAGATCAAATGAACATGGACTGACATGGGTATTGAGACAAGATATTTTTGATGGCTGACTCACGAGATGGATAATTCCTTTGAAAACTAAGGCACGACAGCAGAAACATGGCATGGACCAAAATTTGATGATGAAGTGGATGCTGTGACTTATGTCGGGTGACCCAGAGGAGTGAAAGAAACTCAAAGGATTGGCTCAGTGCATAGGTTCAGCAGATTAGAGTGTGTGAAAAGACAAAGTGTCGTGTTCAAGGGAGATTCTAAGAGTTACTTGGTAATGTTCTCAAGAGACTGCTTGTCTTGCTTCTTTCAAATTTCCCCCCCATCCATATAGATGAGTACCTCTTTTTAATTTAATGAGCTCGAGGAGGATAACACATGCTCGATAAAACTCACCTTTGGTAAGTTCCTCTTCCATTATTTAACGAATTGGAAGAAGTAAGGGTTCGATCCCATATGGGCCTATCGATGTTTTGTTTAGCGAGTCTAAAGACAGAAAACTCGAAGATTTTTCATGAGTATAGAGTCTGGAAAAACACTTAAAAGAGAACTCTCTCAGTTCCTTTTTCGTAAAGTATTCTGACGAGACCAAAAAAGAGATAAACTATCGCTCAACAAACATTTTCTTCAAATACTTTAACGAGCGTGAAGAGAACAAGGTTGCTCGGTAATCTTTTCATGTTTAGAGAGTTTGAAAAGAACTTAAAGATGACTCCAATGTTGTCCTTTTTCGTAATGTTAGTCTCGCGAGGCCGAAAAAGAGATAAATTATCACTCGAAAGACGCCCTTTCAAATTGTTTAATGAGTGGGAAAGGAAGCAAGATCACTCAGTGATCTTTTCATGTTTAGAGAGTCTGAAAAGTGCTTAAAGAAGACTCCAGGGGGTTCCTTTTTCGTGTATCCATATAGGTCCGAAAAAGAGATAAAAGTCTACCCGGATGCATTCTCATGTATTTACGAGCATGTGAAAGAACAAAGACTAAGATCGGTATGCCCCCAGCATGAAAGCTAGTGGGTTAACTCTAGAAAGATCATCAAAGGCTAGAGACATGCCCTCCAAGATTCGATTCATTCACCAGCTCTAAGGTCATCACCAAGTTATGTAGTAGATGCGAAAAAGGAGAAGGGTGGATGAAAAGAAGATTCAAGAGAGGTGACTGTTTCATTTTTTAACGAGCTTGACACATGAAAAGAACTATGCTCATGGCCTCTGTTTCATTTTTTAACGAGCTTGCCACAGAGAAGAGAAACTATTCTCATTGTTTCATTTGAATCATGGCTTCCAAGAGGATAATGCTCTGGAAGGGTACCATGTCAATGAATAAAACGTGGTCATGGCCTCCAGAAGATCTTCGCTGGATGGAAGATAATCACTCGGAAAGGAACACATGTCGAGGGTCGTGACATGGGTAAGGAGATCGAGCTCCAATAACCCTACCGAAGAGATCACCATGTCAACTACCAGATACAAATCATCGGAAGTTGAGGTCATGGGAGACAATGCCCCATAATTGAAATGTGGTGGGGGCGATACTGTCTACATATAGGAACCACTTAGGGAGGTAACCCAGTCGGGACCGATGGATGAAAGTTGATCAATAGTCATAATTATTCCATTGTGAGGGAAATATATCACACACAAAAGGGTGGATATAAGAGCGTTCATAGCATAGACATAATCCCGCCCAAGGAGTAAAGCAAAATCCAAGGGTTCTCGAACTACCATGACATCGATAAAGACAGTTTTCCCTCCCAAAGTTATAGGAAACTAAGGAAGGATCAATAAAGGTTGACTAGTTCTTCTGTTAAAAGCTAACAGATTCTGTGTAACCGGTGCAAGCAGCGGACAACCCAAACCACACCAAGCAACAAAAGACAAAATACTAACAGACACACCTTCAACTATTAGCGTTTTTGTCCTCAAAGTGATCACTCCAACCAGGGTCTTCTTACCGATCCCGATGTAGTACAAATCTAACCATGTGAATAGATGTCCTGATGTCGAACATGGCAGAAATCACTTGATTACTGGTCAATGATGTAAACCGTTAACAAGCGCGAGGGAGATCACCATTATTGTCAATGATTCCAAAGGTACCCTAGTACATTCCAACGAATGTGAATGGATGAGATGGAGTCGAACATCCGTGGAATCATCTGATTAGAGGTCAATGATGTAAACCCACTGTTAGACGTGAGGAGGCCTTCCATTGAGGCATGCAAGTCCCAAAGTACTAACTGGTTTCTAATTCTAATTCCTGGATAATGTTTTGAATTCGACAGGAATAGACTCGCCGAAGGAGGGCCTTGATGTATCCCCCATCAACAACACGAAACAGACATAGAGATATAATTGGTAGATAAAATGAACATGGACTGACATGGGTATTGAGACAAGATATTTGTGATGGCTGACTCACGAGGTGGATACTTCCCTTGAACACTGAGGCATGACAACAGAAACATGGTATGGACCAGAACTTGATGATGCAGTGGATGCTGTGACTTATGTCGGGTGATTCAGAGGAGTGAAAGAAACTCAAAGGATTGGCTAAGTGCAGAGGTTCAATAGATTAGAGTGTGTGCAAAGACAAAGTGTTGTGTTCAAGGGTGACTCTAAGAGTTACTTGGTAATGTTCTCAAGAGATTGCTTGGTTTGCTTCTTTCAATTTTTTCCCCCATCCATATAGATGAGTACCTCTTTTCAATTTAACGAGCTCGAGGAGAATAACACATGCTCGATAAAACTCACCTTCGGTAAGTTCCTCTTCCGTTGTTTAACGAACTGGAAGAAGTAAGGGTTCGATCCCATATGGGCCTGTCAATGTTTTGTTTAGTGAGTACAAAGATAGAAAACGTGAAGGTTTTTCATGATTATAGAGTATGGAAAAACAATTAAAAGAGAACTCTCTCAGTTTTGTTTTCGTAAAGTAGTCTGACGAGACCGAAAAAGAGATAAACTATCACTCAACAGACATTTTCCTCAAATAATTTAACAAGCATGAAGAGAACAAGGTCGCTCGGTAATCGTTTCATGTTTAGAGAGTCTGAAAAGAACTTAAAGATGACTCTAATGTTGTCCTTTTTCGTAATGTTAGTCTCGTGAGGCCGAAAAAGAGATAAATTATCAATTAAAATATGCCCATTCAAACCGTTTAACGAGTGGGAAAGGAAGCAAGATCACTCGACGATCTTTTCATGTTTAGAGAATTTGAAAAGAGCTTAAATAAGACTCCAGGGGGTTCCTTTTTCGTGTATCCATACAGGTCCGAAAAAGATATAAAAGTATACCTGGATGCATTCTCATGTATTTACGAGCACGATAAAGAACAAAGACTAAGCTCGGTATGCCCTAGCATGAAAGCTAGTGGCTTAGCTCCAGAAAGATCATCAAAGGCTAGAGACATGCCCTCCAAGCTTTGATTCATTCATTGGGTCTAAGGTCGTGAGCAAGTTCTCTTGTAGATGAGAAAAAGGAGAAGGGTGGATGAAAATAAGATTCAAGAGAGGTGACTGTTTCATTTTTTAACGAGCTTGACACAGGAAAAGAACTATGCTCAGGGCCTCTATTTCATTTTTTAACGATATTTCCATAGAGAAGAGAAACTATGCTCGTTGTTTCATTCAGATCATGGCTTCCAAGAGGATAATGCTCTGGAAGGGTACCATGTCAATGGATAAAATGTGGTCATGGCCTCCAGGAGATCTTCGCTGGATGGGAGATAATCACTTGAGAAGGAACACATGTCGAGGGTCATGACAGGGGTAAGGAGATCGAGCTCCAATAACCCCACCGAAGAGATCACCATGTCAACTACTGGATCCAAATCATCAGAAGTTGAGGTCATGGGAGACAATTCCACATAATTGACATTCGGCGGGGGCGATATTGTCTGCATATAGGAACCACTTAGGGAGGTAACCCAGTCGGGGCCGATGGATGAAAGTTGATCAATAGTCTCAATTCTTCCATCGTGAGGGAAATATATCACACGAAAAAGGGTGGATACAAGAGATTTCATAGCATAGACATAATCCCGCCCAAGGAGTAAAGCAAAATCCAAGGGGTCTTGGACTACCATGACATCGATAAAGGCAGTTTCCCTCCCAAAGTTACAGGAAACTAAGGAAGGATCCCTAAAGGTTGACTAGTTCTTCTGTTAAAAGCTTACAGATTTTGTGTAACTGGTGCAAGCTACAGACAACCCAAAGCGTACCAAGCAACAAAATACAAAATACTAATGGATGCACCTTCATATATCATCATTTTTGTCCTCAAAGTGATCACTCAACCCAGGGTCTTCTTACCGATCCCAATGTAGTACAAATCTAACCGTGTGAATAGATGTCCTGATGTCGAACATGGCAGAAACCACTTGATTACCGATCAGTGATGTAAACCGTTAACAAGCACGAGGGAGATCACCATTAATGTCAATGATTCCCAAGGTACCCTAGTACATTCCAACGAATGTGAATGGATGAGCGACAGTCGAACATCCATGGAATCATCCGATCAGAGGTCAATGATAAAACCCGTTGTTGGAGGCCTGCCATTGGGGCATGCAGGTCCCAAAGTATTAACTGGTTTCTAAGTCTAATTCCTGGATAATGTGTTGAAGTCGACAGGAATAGACTCGCCGAAGGAGGGCCTTGATGTATCCCCCATCAACGACACAAAACATACACAAAGATATAATTGGTAGATCAAATGAACATGGACTGACACGGGTATTGAACACTGAGTCATGACAGCAGAAACATGGCATGGAACAAAACTTGATGATACAGTGGATGTTGTGACTTATGTCAGGTGACCTAGAAGAGTGAAAGAAACTCAAAGGATTGGCTAAGTGCAGAGGTTCAATAGATTAGAGTGTGTGCAAAGACAAAGTGTTGTGTTCAAGGGCGACTCTAAGAGTTACTTGGTAATGTTTTCAAGAGACTTCTTGGCTTGCTTCTTTCAATTTTTTCCCCCATCTAGATAGATGAGTACCTCTTTTTAATTTAACGAGCTCGAGGAGGATAACAGATGCTCGATAAAACTCACCTTCGGTAAGTTCCTCTTCCATTGTTTAACGAACTAGAAGAAGTAAGGGTTCGATCCCATATGGGCCTGTTGATGTTTTGTTTAGCGAGTCCAAAGATAGAAAACTCGAAGGTTTTTCATGATTATAGAGTGTGGAAAAACACTTAAAAGAGAACTCTCTCAGTTCCTTTTTTGTAAAGTAGTCTGACGAGACCGAAAAAGAGATAAACTATCACTCAACAGACGTTTTCTTCAAATACTTTAATGAGCGTGAAGAAAACAAGGTCGTTCAGTAATCTTTTCATGTTTAGAGAGTCTGAAAAGAACTTAAAGATGACTCCAATGTTGTCCTTTTTTGTAATGTTAGTCTCGTGAGGCTGAAAAAGAGATATATTATCACTCGAAAGACGCCCTTTCAAACCATTTAACGAGTGGAAAAGGAAGCAAGATCACTCGGGGATCTTTTCATGTTTAGAGAGTCTGAAAGGAGCTTAAAGAAGACACCAGGGGGTTCCTTTTTTGTGTATCCATACAGGTCCGAAAAAGAGATAAAAGTCTACCCGGATGCATTCTCATGTATTTATGAGCACGAGAAAGAACAAAGACTAAGCTCGGTATGCCCCTAGCATGAAAGCTAGTGGATTAACTCCAAAAAGATAATCAAAGGATGGAGACATGCCCTCCAAGATTTGATTCATTCACCAGCTCTAAGGTCATCACCAAGTTCTCTAGTAGATGAGAAAAAGGAGAAGGGTGGATGAAAAGAAGATTCAAAAGAGGTGACTGTTTCATTTTTTAACGAGCTTGACACAGGAAAAGAACTATGCTCAGGGCCTCTGTTTCATTTTTTAACGAGCTTGCCACAGTGAAGAGAAACTATACTCATTTTTTCATTCGGATCATGGATTCCAAGAGGATAATTCTTTGGAAGGGTATCATGTCAATGGATAAAATGTGGTCATGGCCTCCAGGAGATCTTCCCTGGATGGGAGATAATCACTCAGGAAGGAACACATGTCGAGGGTTGTGATAGGGGTAAGGAGATCGAGCTCCAATAACCCTACCGAGGAGATCACCATGTCAACTACTAGATCCAAATCATTGAAAGTTGAGGTCCTGGGAGACAACGCCACATAATTGACATGCGGCGGGGGAGATACTATCTGCATATAGGAACCACTTAGGGAGGTAACCCAGTCGGGGCTGATGGATGAAAGTTGATCAATAGTCACAATTCTTCCATCGTGAGGGAAAGATATCACACGAAAGGGTGGATACAAGAGCTTTCATAGCATAGACATAATCCTGCCCAAGGAGTAAAGTGAAATCCAAGGGGTCTTGGACTACCATGACATTGATAAAGACAGTTTTCCCTCCCAATGTTACAGGAAACTGAGGAAGGATCCCTAAAGGTTGACTAGTTGTTCTGTTAAAAGATAACAGATTTTGTGTAACTGGTGCAAGTTGCGGATAACCCAAAGCGTACCAAGCAACAGAAGAAAAAATACTAACGAACACACCTTCATCTATCAGTGTTTGAAGAACGTCCCGACCATGAACCTGTGCTGTAATTTGGAAAGGAATGTGGGAGGGAAGATGAGGTCTAGTTAGCACACCCCAATAAAAAAGGATGGCCTCATTACTTGGAGGGGGTTTCATAGGAGAAGGAGGAATGTCCCCCGGCACGGTAGAGTCTTTATTAACAAGAAAAATATGGGAAATATCAGGCTTACTCTCTAGAAGGAGAGTAGGATCGACCGATGATTGGATCGGATCAACTAATGGCGGACTTGGATAGACCACTTTAGCACTCTTCAGAGGAAGAGTGGGACTGACCAAGGAAGGGACTGGATCAGTCGCTTTGACATTCCTCAATGGAGGAATGGGATCAGCCGATGGCGAAACTAGATCGACCACTTTGGCACTCTTTAGAGGAAGAGTGGGACTAACCAAGGAAGGGAATGGATCAGTCACTTTGGCACTCATCAAAGGAAGAGTGGGATCGACCGATGGCAGAACTGAGTCAACCAATTGAGTTTCATTCTCCACTAGAAGAATGGGGTCGACGGTTGGAAATTGATCGACTGTTTTGGTGTCACTCTTTTGATGAAGAGAGGGGTTGATCGATGACAGAACTGGATTAGATACTTGGGTTTGTGGTTCAATCGAGGAGGAAACTAGATTGACCACCTGATCAATCGGAATAACTAGGGATGGAACCAGATTGACCAGTCCATCAACCAACGATGGGTCGGAGGAAAGATTACGATAACCTTTTGGAAGTTGAAGTTTTTCCAAAAGAGAAGAAGCCT
>SNQJ01S0261340.1:781-12217 GCA_010110895.2 Picea sitchensis
CATTAAATAATGTTGCCATATTTTTAGTGCATGAATTATAGCTCCTAATTCCAAGTCATGTGTGACATAGTTCCGTTCATGTTCCTTTAGTTTATGTGATTTGTAATGTATGGCGTGCCCCTCTTGAGTTAAGACACCTCCCAAACCTTCTTTGCTTGCATCCATGAAAACTATAAAGTCTTTATCCAGGTCTTCTACCCTTAAAATAGGTGTTGTAGTTAACAGTTCCTTTAGCTTATTAAAGTTGTCCTGACATTTTTGTGACCAAGTAAAACTTATTCCCTTTTTCTGTAGAGATGTAATTGGATATGCGATCTTAGAGAATCCTTCAATAAATCTGTGTCAGTAACTAATAATTCCCATAAATTATCTGATTTCAGCTACATCCTTAGGGATAGGCCATTCCATAATGGATCTTATCTTCTCTGGATCGATTGCAATACCTTCTTCGCATATCACATGTCCTAGGTACTGTATTCTTCTTTGATAGAAGTCACATTTTTCAAATTTTGCATACAACTTGTGTTTCCTTAAGGTATTCAATACTATTTTCATATGTTCTTCTTCCATTTTCGAGTAAAGTAAAATGTCATCGATAAATACCAAAACAAACTTATCCAAATACTGACTGAATATACTATTCACCAAACATATAAAGGTTGTTGGTGCATTAGTAAGACCAAACAAAATTATGAGAAACTTATAGTGTTTGTATCTCGTTCTAAAAGATGTTTTATTTATATCTTCATCCTTTATTCTGACTTGGTGATAACCAAACCTTAAATCTAACTTAGAGAACATCTTTTCTCCTACCACTTGGTCAAACAGGTAGTTAATTCTGTGTAGAGGATACTTATTCTTAATCGTCATCTTGTTTAATTGTCGATAATCAATACATAATCGTAAAGCTCCATCTTTCTTTTTAAGGAAAATGATCGGTGCTCCCCAAGGCAAGACACTTCGTTTGATATATTCCTTATCCAACAATTCTTGTAGTTGAATTTTCATCTCTGTTAATTTAGGTAAACTCATCCTATAGGGTGCCTTAGATATCGGGGTAGATCTAGGTAGTAGATTGATAGAGAAATCTATCTCTCTTCTTGGAGGAAGTTCTTGTATTTCATCCACAAATACATCTCTAAACCCATGTAAGACTATAAAGTATTCTAGACTAGGTTCCTCTTCTTTTTCTAATAGATCAGTTACTTGAATAGCATAAATTTGGAAACCTGTATTCATGCATTTCTTAAACTGCATGGCTGAAATTATCCTAACTTAGGTTTAGAGATGCATTTGTGGATGAAATAAGAACTCCAGAGTTTAAATTTCCACGTTTAACTTCCTAACTTCATCTTGAAATCTTTGTAAGTAAGTAACTTTTCATAACAATTCAAAATTACTTTATGTTTTTCTAACCAGCCCATCCCAATGATTGTATCGTAAGATCCCAAAGGTAAAACATTCATATTTAACTTTGTACTTTGGGCATCTAAATTGAGTTCACATTCAGAAATGAAATATGTTACTTTTATCTTAGTCTTTGTTGCTAACTGTACTAACCAGGACTTAGCATGATTTACTCTCTGGAGCTTGTTTAATTCAACTAAACCAAGAGTAACATAACTCAGACTAGCTCCTCGGTCAATTAAAATAAAAATGTGATTATCATGAATTTTAACTTCAAGATCCATGATAGTAGACTGATGATTAGCCTGTCTATGATCTACAACTACATTAATTTTGTGCATGCTTATGCCCATATCTCCTAATGTAGAGGATTCTTGTAGGTTATGGACTGGGGTCCTTGCTCCGGAAGTTAAATGTGGAAAGTTCTTCCTCAACTGAGGTTCTCCACACTCCCAAAACTTTAATGGTTCCCTGAGGTTGTCCCCAACTTTCTTGGCTCCAATATTAACCGGTCTACCTCCCCCTTGGTCATTCTGGTTTTTAGAATATAAAAGTATTCTTTTTGGAAGTTCTTTGCCATATTTCGGAAAGGGGATAGTTGTAATCCTTTCTTTCATTGTCTCATTATGTCATGTTTCTTATCCTTCCATGCCTTCGTAATTTCAAACTTCTATTTGTACTGATCATAGAACATTCGGGCCATTCTAAACACTTGGCTTAATTTTTTGGGATTGTCAAATTCAATTCTGTCCTTGTATGACTGTGGCAGGCAACTTAAGAATCGTTCTATTTTTATTTTGTCTTCCTTGATGTATGGCACAAATCTCAATAATTCAAGAAATTTATTTATCATATCATCCATGGTCATTTGTCCACGTCTTATCTCATAAAATTCCTTAGTCTTTATTTCGTAATAACCTTTTGATAAATTTTATTTTTAGAAGTATTTATTGAGATCTGACCATTCCATATGTTTCTCTTTTAATCCCTTGGACAATTTCAGGTCTTTCCACCAAATACTAGCATTTCCTTTCAGGTTATAAATGGCCATTCTCACTTTCATGTTACTAGAACAATTATAAATATGGAAGTATTTCTTTATATCTAGTAACCATGCTTCAACCTCTTCACCTTTCCTTGATTCTCTATCAAAGGTGGATGGTTTTAGCTTCTTGAATTCACCTCTCAGGTGATCCACCTATTTTCTTTTTCTTTCTGTGGTTTTCTTGTTTCGTGCTGCTTGTGTGCCTTCAGAAGAACTCTTTTTGTTTTATGTTTCAGGACTGGAATTTTTAGAGGTTGTTTTGTTGACTTCTTCCTCCTTGGCATTGTCGTTTGGACTCTTCTTTGTTACTATTATGCACAACAACATTTGACTTATTTCTTGTTGGTCTTCCTCTTCTTTTTTCATCTTTTTATTATCTGATTTGAATATTTGCAGTTCCACGATAAGGTTCCTCATTGTTTCCAGAACCTGGGTGGTTGAACTTACTTCGTTGTTCTATCCAAGTTATTTAGGAGGTCCTTGATCGGGATTCTATTCAAGTCTGATCTCCTCTTCATTATGTGCTTCCATTATCACAACAGGCCAAACAATTTTATATTTGTAACAATAAACATATTTGTTATCTTTTTCTTTTAACATAAATATAATGAACTAAACTAATTTGGGATTCCCCTGAGGTCCAAGTGTTGTAACCTTCATCTCTAATACCATATGTAATGTACCCCAAATTTATAAAAAAAAACAAAAAAAATGGTTAGGTGCATTAAAACTTCTTGACTCTTCAATATTTGTTCCACATAACTTTATTTTCATCACTTATCAAATATAAAGCATGCATTGTTTATTGTATCTATTTAGAGACTATAGTATACATACCATAATAGTCATGCTATTCCTATCATTAAACATCTATGTAAGTTGTTTACCAAAGAACCCAACTTAGAACTAAATCTCATCACATTCAACTTTGTATCCATTATGTGAAATCTTAACACTTACCCATATATGACCCCATATATGGAGTCCTTAACATATAATATTATGATTTTGTATATAATTATTGGATTTAGCATACGAAATAATCCTTACTCGTTATATATATACTTCATACCCATATATATAGTAGTCCATATGGACTATTACACATTAGCACTATTCTTAAAATCAAATTGATATAAGTTGGTATTCACTGCATGGAATCCATAACAAATACCAACATATATGTATATATTTGATTTTACATATAACTCAGATCTTACCTATGCTATATACATATCATACTTGTTACACACAAATGTTGTATATAATAGGTACTTTATAACATTTCCCTATTCCTAGAATTAGTATGGCAATCCACCCAAATGCAATTTATACCATAGCATAATGAAAGGTTATTAATTTAACAAGTGATAACATTACCAAAGGTGGTTACGATGTTTTCCTTCCAATGAAGATGTGACAGTTCCTACACCCTAATTCCCATGGTTCTGCACTTATTCCACACATCATCCCTATACCTAACAGTGTGAAACCCAAACCGACTTGGTGACATGGCCCAACATTGAATAGGTCCTGGACTCATGTTAATGGCAGGTGTCTTTTTGACCTGCAGGCATTTAACACTTGCTATATCCATTAATGGAAGGTTTGTGATGTAATTCTTGAGATGGAAAATTTAGGCGACTGTGCATAATGTGGGCACACCATCTTCAAACCTTCACATGGTAACTATATTTTGTATTCCCATCACCCATTACTCCCCACTTGCAATTGTTTCAAGGTCACCACCATAATCGTTTTCCCCCTTTGTCTCCATGTTCACGAAAAAACTCCTACTCTTGCGATGTATGCATCTCAGTGTTTAACCTTGGAACATTCTTCTCTGAGTGGGTGGCTGGTAATTTGGAATGAGCTTTGCTTCGTAATAATGGGGGTCGTATACTAGTTTGTTCTTCTCTATGTACAAGGTAACCCATAACTCTTATTTTTGTTTTCCTTTATTATTCTGTAACAAATTTGTGGATAACTTGTTTGGTAATATTATTTGCATTTCTCCCATGTAACTGTTTCTTTTCGGGCTCTTCGGGTTTCAATTTTTCGGGACTAGTTTACAGTACACTTTGGTGAGGCTCGAGCCCTTTGAATCTCCAAGGCTTAAGTTTTCTTTTAATTTCGTTTAATCTCTTTACAAAGCCCCAACATCCATGCCCTGTGTGATATATTTGACCACTTTGAAAATCGTGGTAAGTTCTGAAATACTCCAGTGTTAACATTCCAAGTGTGCATAAACACATTTTTCTAAATCCTATTAAAGTTACCCTCTAAGTATTATGTTACTGCATTGTGAACTATAGTTATGTGCGAATAGATAGATAGACATATATATAGGTTAAACTTTCCAAGGGATTTGTGGATTCAGTCTATTTACTTCCTTTACCATTTTGTACAAATTCGTGAACTCATTTACATGAAAGCATGGTAACCACCCTCTATCTATAATTTACATTCGGTGTGTGTAAAAATCTTATGCAATGGAGATTTAAATCCTCTGGTTCATGATTTACCTTTTGTAATTTTATAAGTAAAGATCCATATGCATATCTCCATGTCGTAACATCCACCCTCTATTTTATTGATTACATTCTTACTTTGTATAAATAATTACTTGCATATATCTAAATCTCAAACTTCTATACTTGAATTTATCTGTGTGCTTTCTATAGCAACCCATAATTTACTTTCATTTATACAGAGAGATATGGTATTTTCTTTTTGCATTTTGTCTAAACCCTCGGAATTGAAAACATTTTACCTCTATGGAAGGATTGTAATTTCATTGTGTACAAAAATTCGAAATTTAATTCTCTTGTTGATGTAAAAAGGTTACTAAACCATCATGGATATTTCTTAACTGAGCCTGTGTGATTTTCGTCTTAAATATTTTTCATTCCACATAATTATACAAGATTACATAAATCAAAATCCTAAGTTATGTACATAGACAAGGGCATAGTTTTACCCTTCTGGGATGCGCAATTGTACTATGTGTGTTTATTTTAACACTATTTAAGTTATAACTTATGTGTATACTAGGCATCATTTTACCCTTTGTGGGGTTTCACAACTGTTCTCTATCTGTTTTGTTTTATCCTTATGTAACTTATTACTTATACTATGTGCATGCATGTATTATTTACAATTGCATTGAATTAATGATGGGGCCCTGTCTTTTTCTGTGAGGGTACCCATCAACTGGTTTGGTGTCCACTCCTCCCCCTTTGGGTTGAGGACAGGTTGTAGTACAAGCGCCAATGACGAACTGATTCTATGCCGACTCAAGCTAAGTACTATTTCATCTTAGTTAATACAAGTAATTTCATTTTTAAAAATATAGTAATCTTTACTAAGCCCTACCCTTTATTTTTGCAGGTTTATATAGTTTGAGGGAACAGATCAAGGGGAGACTTCTTACTCGAAAAGCTATTCAAGTTCTGATATTGGCACTTAGACACAACTTCTTAGATTCTTTCTACCCATGGTAAAGGTTTATTTACCCTAAGGTACTCCACTGTAATAAATTTGAACCATGGTTGCATGGTTATACAGGTTGTTTGTAATTTACCTTCAAAAGAATATACGAGTTGTTTGTAAATTAATTTTTAAATGAATATACAGGTTGTTGAAAACCATTTTGAAAAATAATTAGTTAAGGTACAACTAATGTAGCATGTATTTGTAGACTATTAAGTCATTGTTGATCTACGGTTGAATACATTAGGAATATGTAATTTTTATGGAAGATGATTGGTATTTGTTTCATCTATTTTTATGGTACCTGTACATAACCAGAAATGGTACTCTGCATATATATCTATATCCATAACAATGGTTATTATGAACATTGAATCAATCCTATTTTTATTTTAAGCTTGAATATGTATGTATACACACACACACACACACACACACACACACACACACACACAACTATCTTATGTAGAAGCGTAAACTTACTTAATGGTTACCATTAAAATAGTTCTATAATTTTTGTATGCATGATTATACACACACACTGTCACACACCCACTATGACAACTAATTTTTTTTTTGTCTTTTCTTCGAGGGACAGAATCCCTGAATTTCTACAGGGCCTAGTGCAGACCATCCCTTCCCTTATCCTCCTCCAAGAGACCACAACCTGGCCTTAGCACAAGCACCTTTCGCAACTCGTGAGTTGGAGAGTCAAGGCTCTCGACTCCTCTTTCTCCAAACGTCGATACCCGAAATGCGATATGGGTATGGCTCCCTCCTCACTAACACCTACTACATATAACCGTAGAATAAACTAAACACTAGCACTACTCGCAACTCGCAACTTCGTGAGTTGGAGTGTTGAGCCCTTGTGCTCCTCCTTTGTGAATCCCAAAAATGTGAAAGGTAAACGTTACGTGGACTCTACCAAAGTGACGCATACATGCCACTTGTCTCCTCTGTTTCATTCTTCTTACGAGTTGTTTCGCTACCGCCTGTCGCATGAGACCTTGACTCTCGGCGTTTCGTGACCTTAGTGATCAAGGTGCAACTTCTTCACCCTTCTAAACCTTGAAACATGATAAGTCAACAATGGGTTGACTCCTTCCCAGGCAATATGTGTCCACCACTTGTCAACCATGCGGTCCCCACCTAACGAATGTGCCCTCCTTGATGGATGGCTACGATCAAATCGTGACTTCTCACATCGTGAGTTTGAACAGTATGTTCTTTGACCTTCCTGCTCTATGAGTCAGAAAAATGTTGAGTTCTCACCACACATCCTCTACAATGGATGGCTTGATTTCCTCTTCGAAGAGTTTGGGATTTCGTGACTCACACGTTGTAATTTTTTTTCCTTTAAACCCCCGACTCTCGAAATGTCGAAATCTCCATCTAGACGATCGACGGTCCAGACCACTCCTGGGTTAACGACCATAATCATGTCATTTTTCATGTATCGTGAGTTGGTGTAGTGTTTCCCTTTGACCACTCCTAATCGTGAGTCAGCGAAATGCTGCCCAACTGCCACATGTCCCTCCTTTGATTCTTCCATTGGTCGACACATCTCCAACTTGATATTTAACGGTCTAACTTCTCGTTGGCATTTCGTGTATCACGCGTTCGAAGGGATCTCTACCTCTGTTTCCCCGAATGTCGAAATCCTCCTTTGGGCACGAAGCGTTAAGGTTATCGCTACTTCTGTAGATCTGAAGATTGTTCGTCCTCGTCTCTGCGCTTCTCCAATATCGACCATTTTTCCTCTAGAGCCTTCAATGCTTCGAGTCCTTGAATAATTTCGGTCTCCAAAGGTTTCGAACCTTTGTCCCTTCCTTTGCAATCCACCTTGAAATAAGGAACAATCTGCAAGTGTTATCCCTCCTGAGATTCATCAGCTATGAAGGACTTAAGAGCCTTGCGCTCTTCTTATGGGATTAACAGGATTCGTCCTCCAAGGGACTCAAAACGATTAGGAAGGTTTACATGCGTACATGAAATTTTTTCACGGTCGACGAACACACAGTTCGTGACTCGGGCTTATGCCACCAAAGGACACAAGTATTTACGAGTATAAAACATATCCTAACCATATGATTTCTTACTAGCCTAATTATACAGCCAAGCAGTGATGAAAGGAATATAGTATATTCATTAAGAAGTCATACACAATTCCTGCAACATACTCAGTATAGCCAATTAATACAAAGTTACAGATAAATTTCATAGGGCAAGAGATCGCTTATCTATTGCAAGTTGTTGCCAACCAACTAACTATGGGTGTTCATCCTTCCACCCAACCATAGGCACAAAGGAATTCATTCTTAGCACTCTGGCCACCCCCGTGCCAAGCCATGATATCACCAAGGAATTCTCATGCTTCTCGAGGGTTCTTCCTCTGTTTTCGCTTCTGTTTGGGTCATGTTCTCTGTAACTTAGAGCTTTCTCTCTCTTAGTTATGGCCTCAGTGAGGTTTCTCAGATTCTCCTTGACATCAAGATTGCAGCCTTCAGTTCGTGACTCGCTGGAGATCTCTGTGCATCTCCCTTGCGAGCTTACGCTCTTTTTTTGTCCGGTGTCTCCTCTCCCGTGTGTATCCCTTTTACCTTGGAAGGCTTTCTAACCTATCCTGTTCCTTCTGTCAGAAGGAAGCTTAGGTTTGCAGGTCCCTGTGGTACTTCGAGCTGACAGCCCATGTTTCCATTCATGGGGGTGGTTGATAATTCAACCACCGGTCCTTTCTTCATTAACTGATTTCTCTCCTTGGGATCTGAAGGAGGTTGTCATCCTCATCAAGGGAAATTTGGGGTTATTTGTCGTAAACTTAATGAACCCTCTTATAGTTTTCACATTCTTCCTCTAGTGATATCATGGCGATTACTTCAAGGCTTCCCGCCCCCACAGTCGGTCATTGGCAACTCAAACAATAATAAATTTACATTGTCCTCATTCATTGTAGGCCAATTCCTATTTTATGATTAATTACAAATTGGGGATCATTAGCATGGTAATTCCTATTTTATGATTAATTACAAATTGGGGGAAATAGGGTGTTACAATTCCCTCCCCCTTAAAGGAACACCGTCCTCGGTGTTCTTTCTCAAAAATACCTATCACACCTTTCTCATTCAGCCACTTCAGAAGTCTTAACCTTCGTCCTAGGTTAGGTCCTCTTTTAGGATCTTAGTCTTCGTCATCCACCTTCAATAATTCTTGGACAACAAGCACATTAATCACAATTTTGTGAGAAAACATCTTACTGTTGTTCAAAATTCAAAAGGAAAATTTCAGAATCTTAGCATAATACTTATCTGTGCAGTTTGTGGATCTGTATCCACATGGTAGTTTTGTTATCCATGCTCATCGCTTTCCTTGACGTACCCATTGGGTGCATGATTCCAATTCAATAGTTAAAAAGAGCTATCATGATTTCATATTCCTTTCCAAGGTTTTTCCACACGGGAAACTATCTACTGTGTGCATGATCCCAATAGTTTACAAGCATTATAAAGGTCTCCTCTTCCTTGCGGTCACTCACCCTCCAGGCCCAGGCTTGGGCATCCCCTTCACTATTATACAGTCGCTTGGGTGATCCATCTTGCCTTGCCAAGGTTTTCTCACACAGGAAAATTTTAGAGACTCTATCGAGTCTTACAGTCAAGGCGTCCCTTAGACTTGCTTTGTCGTGGCATAGCTCCGGCTTGTGTTACCTCAAAAAAATAATTTCCAGGCGATCATGGATTATCACGGGGTTTTCATGGCTCAGTAGTAGCCATGTTCATCATATTCAACTTTGACAACCCTCATCTGTCCTTTCTGTACATGCCTTTTCGTCTCACCTGTATCACAGGTATACAAAATTCATGAGACATCATTATAAATTCTAACTTTCAGAATTTTATTGCAAATCTATCACCCACATATTTTCCAATCTCATGATTTGTTTTCACATTTGTTCCACATAGGAACCAGATTCATAATTATGGGACTTTCCTTCCCATAACGGTTTGGCTCAGCAAGAACTTGGCCTTCCTTATGGGCTTACGATGCTACCATATCCACGACCGCTTTGCTTCCTGCACTTTCAACTTCAATCGGCCAAACAACTTGCTAGCTTTTCCATGCGTATACATTTTATTGCACCTTTACAACATTGTCACAACAATTTCAGAATTGTGCATACTTAACAATTAAATTACTTTCTCAAAAAGGAAATACCATTCGTTGTAGTTTGGCTCAGCAAGCAATTGGTCTTTCTTATGGACTTACAACACTGCCATATCCAAGACCCTTTCCTCCCTGCAATTTCATTCTTTACACAGCCAAACAATTGTTATTTTTTTGTGTACATTACCTTTTTCGAAAATCAAGTATACTAACAGTCCAGGTCATTTCATCTATTCAAGGATTCAAAGCGAAAGGATACATCATCCCTTACCTCTGCATCATTCCATCTTACCAAATTTCCAAAATATGATTCAGATATCAATTGATTTTAATGAATGCGCCAACATTTGTGGCCACATTCATACCCAATGCACCCTTGCATTGATTTCAAGTTTGTCACACATTATGACAGGTTCTTGGCCATGGTGTGTTGGAACTTAACCAACCTCTCCACCACATGGCCTATTCATTTTCATTCATTCTTACAATAGGACCATGCTTCCTACTATAGGCCGATCATGATCCCAAATTAGTACACATGAAACTTAAAAGTTTCGCATGAATGCACCNCACCCAAATTTAGTTTTCTCTAAGACCTATACAATGTGAGAAGAAATGTTGGAAGGTCCTCCTTCCTCAATGGTAAATCCATTGTCTGTCCTTTATGCAAATATGCATTTCCTTGAAGTAATTCCATGCAACGTGCTATCTATGATTACTTTTGTTTCCAATCATTCCTTGATTGGTGCATGTGTTCATGAAATATCAGTTCATGAATTCTTCGAGGGTTACAATCGGTCTTTACTACCAGAGGTTCATGCCTCCATCATTCAGGTTATCCTTCATGAATCATACCCTACTTGGGTATCCATGTCATACCACTGCCCTTTCAATTTTCATGCATAACATGAGACAATAAAATATTTCAGAAGGGTTCTTACCAAATCCATTCATACCTTGTGCCACATAGGCACGAATATCTTTATACTAGTTCTTGGTTGCTAGCACTCTCTTTCTGATCTCTACCTCATCAACAGTTTTTTAGCGGGATTTTCACAGTCCTGCCAACAATCTTTCAGCCACAGCCCTCTCATGGTCATCCTCTACTTGAGGTTGCCCATCGTTGGAAATTGTCTTCCTCAATAACTCCAATTCCTTTCTATACATAGCATGCATCATAATAGCCACAATTATATTAGTCGTAATATTAAACCAAATGCATGTATCATAACATTTGAATTCATAAACATCTTCAAAATGTCCTAGCATATCTTCATGCACTTCATCATATTATCTTCAAATGTTTCCACAAGTGCAACACAAACAAA
>SNQJ01S0261341.1:0-12354 GCA_010110895.2 Picea sitchensis
TATGTCTTGAAGAATTACATTCATTGGAAGCACCAACTTCCTTTGTTTTCCAGCTGCAACAGTAAGGAGGCTCCAACCTCCTAGTTTCTCAGGCTACAACTTGAGAGAAGCTCCAACTCCCCAATCCTCTGGATACAACCCCCTATGTTCTTCGGCTACAACCAAAAGGTCGCTACAACCACCTGTCCTTGCCCCATCCAATCGCCTTGATGTATAATTAGAATTATGGAACCACTGGCACACTATCACTGTGAGATATACTGTTGTAAACCTATACCAATCACCCTGCACCAAATAACCTATACCAATAACCTGAACCATGCATCAACCTATACCTCAACCTGTAATCAACCTGTACCATAAACAAGTGCATAAACCATGCAACAAGCTGTACCAAACAACCTATAATCAATGTGTACCATAAACAAGTGCATCAACCATGCACCAACCTGTACCTCAACTTGTACCATGAAAAAGTGCATCAACCATGCACCAAACCTGTACAAATAACTTGTCAGAACAATCTGTCACAACAACTTGTCCAAACAGCCTGTCACAACAACCTGTCTCATCAATATTATCAGCCAAATCATATATACTCACCAATATCAATCACCAAGACAACTCTCAAATATGTGCATCAACCAATCATAACACAACAACTCATAATCATCACCAAGATCAATATGTGCTTCTAATAATATAAGTATGCTACATCATCCATAAACCATGTGTCAACAATACTACTAACAAGTGCCTCCAACCATGTACCAAGTTTGTACCAATCATTTATTAACTACTCATCAAATATGACTCATCAATATGTACCAACATCATCAACTATACACCTCATGTATGTGCCAACTCATCAACTACTTGTCTCAACCATGTGCCCGACATGTACCTCAACCAAATTCCCTCATCAATTTCATCATCAAAATCTGATTTGTAACTCCATAATAGACATGGTGTATATGATCACATACCTGCAAACCTTCCTTAACTTTAACAACAAGAGACTATCATTTTTATCAAACTTTTCTTTAGTCTCACATGACTAGTTTTGGATTAGTCAACAACCCTAACTTGAAATAATCATAACTTTGTACCTATAATGAATAAATATCTGAAATGGATACACAATGTTCTTCATTGTATTTAATGCAATTCCTCCAGGTGTCACTACTTGAAACCTCTCATAAAAGGATTTATATCAAAAATGGCATACCTTGTTGAATTACGACTTATTCTAGAGAGAAACCTTGTAGAGTGTGCCCCACATGTAATATTTATTGAATCGATCTAAAAATGTTACACAAAATACTAAAGACTGTACTCTAACCAAAACATTTTTTCTTACTTAATTTGGATCTGTTATGAAGAATTTATGACGTTTTTACCCAAAACACTTGTTTTAGACTAATTTCAGGATTAGCCACAAACCCTATTTTCCATAGAGTGTAACTCCAAAAATACAACAACCCACAAGATGATTTTTTTACCATAGATACTTGGATATTTTTCCTCAATGAAATATCAATTTCACGATCTGAATCATTCTAGAAAAAAAAAAATTATTGCGAAAATGTTGAGATGACCTATAAATAACATACCTTAGAAAGCATCATCAAAAGAATTTATCCTTCCTTGAATTCCAACCTTGTTTTCTTCACCTTCCCTTAGAAATTCGGCTTAGATATACTTTGGTTACCTCAAACACCTATATGTATTCAATATTTTCAAGTGTGATCTAAAATGAGAGAGTCTTGCCTCTTATTTATACTCTCCAAGTAGCTTCCTTAAAAACATCTTCTAGGTCACTTTGCCCACTTTCCTTATTTTAGGGTTAACCCGCTTCTAATTTCTCCACTAAATTTATTATTCAAATAATTTATTTTGTATTCACTTTGAATTATAGTAAACTCATCACTTCAATTTATTATTTACCTTCTAAAATCTCTTAAACCACTTTGACTACTTTGACCTTCTGGGGCTTCTAGATGACATATGAGGGTCCTCCAACTTCGTAAGGCCATAACTCTCAAACCATGAGGAGTTATGTGACGTTCCAAATAACACTAGAAATGGAATGACATGTACTATCCATATAGAATAGTATTACCTGAAAATATATCAAAACTCATACCATTATCCATCAAACAAACTTGATTCCATTACCCAAACCTGGGTTCTCCAACTTCTCATGGCCATAACTCTCTAACCGTGAAAGTTATGTGACATTCCACATACCACCGGAAATGGAATTCCATGTACTATCCATATAGAATAGTATTACCTTCAAATATATTAAAACTCATACCATTATACATGAAACAACCTTGGGTCCATTACACAAACCTTTGTGCTACTGGAATTCACTACCAAACTTTCTCCAAGGGTTGACATCAATATACAATATCACTCTCCAATGGTTGACATCAATGATAACCAACAATCCATACCAACTATCCATTAACCTAAGCCAACTGTCTGACAAGTTGCATGTAAAATAAATAACTTTAAAACAAAATATTAAAGTTACTTATAGTGATTCACTTTTATACTTGAAGTGAAATACACTTTACAATGGATGCATGAACGTTTTCAAAAAAAGTTACAAAAAGGAGACTTGAACTCAAGACCTCTTACTTAATAAAGAAACGTTTAACCAAGTGACATAGAAAAACATATTGTTTTCTTTAGGAGGATTGGGGGTGTTATTTTTTGTTTTTTGTTTTTGTGGAAGATAGCCTTGGAGAGCATGCTCATAAAAAACTATTTTCATACAACAACAAAAAGTTCGCTTCTCGATGACAAAAAGAGTTAGATCTCGGTTAGCTTACCCGAAAAATGCACATTTTCCTATCTATTTCTGATTTGTCGAGATCGCGTAGGGTGGGGGGAAAAGAGAATATTCATATCTAAAAGAGTAGAAACCCAAAAAAAAACAATATAAAACCGAATTATTAATGTGCAAAAATTTAAAAAGGGCGTATTCAGATTTTATACTTTCAGATCTGATTGAATTGGTCATATCTTAGGAAAACAAAAACATTTTAAAGTGAAAAGAAAAGCGTTCCTAACTGAAACAAGTGCTCTGAATGAAATAGAATATCTCTCTCAGCCTATAAATGTACAAAAATGGAAAAAAAAAAACTAGATATTTGGCAACTCGGCTTCATGATCTCGATCTACAATGGGAATGGGTCTTCAAATAGACTCTGATACCATGTTCGAAAACACAGATATTCCAACAGAGGACGAACACCTTCACTAACCACTCACACAAAAAGATCAAATATAAACACACTGATGCTTTGATGTGGTAAAATCCCAACGGGGAAACATCCACGGCCCCAACCAACATGACCACTTGGAGTAGTTTATTAATGCAAAAGAAAAAGATTGAAGAGAGATTTTACAAGATAGTTTCTCACAATAGATCATCATAAATTTACCCCACATTCTCTTTAAATAGATATCATGGACCAATCGGGTGTTAAGTCATAGATCAATGTAGCCATTAAGATCAAGCAAAATATGAACCGTCAGATCACTCTATGTTGGGAACATATCGTGACTGTCAAATTTCCTAACTACAAATGCATACTAATGCATACTAAAGAAACACACTAAGAAACACACTTTTACCTAACGACACATTAGAACAAGTAGATATTAACTAACTCCTAAGTGTATAAATATCCTAACAAATGGTATCTCAAACCAATGTCTTCAGGCCTTATGGATGCCACGCGTTTCCCTTGCTTTCTCATGATGGTTGCGGTGTATGCATCGAATTTATTGAAGAACCATTGTGCGTCCTCATTATAGGGAAAAAGAGTTGGTAGGTCATAAACCATATGGATATCTCTTTTTTGGATGTTTTGATATATTTCCATGTTCTCATCTTCTATAGGAAAATCTCCAGAATTGAAAATTCTATAGATGTCCTCATATCTCGAACTTTGATCTTCACCAATGTGGCGGGTAGTGTTTGTCACCAAGGCCTTAGCTGGTCGAGACGATGTTTTAGGAACAGAGGTTGAATGGAAATAAATGGATCCCTTCGGTCTTATGGGATTCTAGATTTCCATGATAGGTGGTTTATTAAACCTGCATCATCATATTAACAAGCAAATTAACCTATGTGAAAATAATATGGAAACCATGAAAGACCAACTATTAAACAAGAAAATGCAGTACCTATAATCGAGATGAGGAAATGGCCATAAAATAACACTTAGTGAATCAAAACAGAATGACGTTTACAAACTTTTGGAAGAATATTGGTCATAAAATAAGGGTTTATAACCATTAAAATGTATTAAAACACCCATAAATGCACCATAACTTTCATGTGTACGATATTTGTTACTAAATATGGACTCAATATCTGCCATTAATGTTAATTAAGAGAGTTGGTTTCCCAAATTCATGTATCAGAGTCTACGTGTGGCTTGAATTTGAAAAGACAACCATCAGAGTCGTAGGATTGAAGTGGGAAAACTTGCAGATTAGTTTGAGATTTGACATGAGGGGTATCAAAAACATATTCCCATTTTATCTAGAAATTCGTGCCAACCTGACGTGAGTGCAACATTGTGGGCAAGGTGGGACCCGTTAGATTTGTGGTGTTGGAGGTCATTGATGTAATACCCCTGTTTCTCCCAATTTGTAAATATAACTATAATTGGCCAAGAGACTATGGCAGACTAAATATGTGTGAATATTTGATTTGATGAACCTTTGTATAAACGGGTCAATGTATGAATTTTTTGTTATTAATGGAAATTGGATATGTGTTGCAGAACTGTTGAAAGGGAGGAGTTTGCCAAGATAGACCATAGATGCTATGAGAGAGATGGTGAGGGAAACCAAGAATGTTTGATATGACCATGACCAAACCAATCCCTACTGGGTGTAACTACTCAACAGTCATCTGACCCATAAATGAATTACCAGTTAGGTTGGTAGTTGAAAGGCCATCCTCAAGACTTAATGAGGAGATGGGGTAGGGTACCCATCTGTAAGCCTTCCAGGCCTAACCATGAATTTGGGATTCACAACCACAAAACCTTCTTGAGGAAGGAAAGAAAGGAGGTAATTTGAGGGACATAGACAAATCTACAAGATAACAGATTAGAGAGAACAATTTCAAGAAGATAAGAGAGCATGTTTTCCACTATGGAGTTGAGCAAGAAGATGAGAAGCAATATCATTTTGTATTTAAGAAGCCATGGGAAGGGTTTCTCTACAAGATGATAAATGAGGTTGACGAGTGACTGAGGAAGTACTCATGTAGGCCTCCTTGCTTGGAGTAGAGAAAACCAGTTGCCAATTTCTTGTGGGAGGAGGAGAGAAACTTTTGTCCTTGACTATTGTGGAGCAAGGTGAAATAATCTCTCTCAGAGAATCATGGTCTAGCTCGGGGATGGCCAGTGGTAAATATGTCAGTAGTGGTTGTGCCTATGGTTGGGAGGAAACAAGAACCCCTTTCAACAATCACTTCATATTCTCCATTTATGATAAGTATTATCATACTCTGTGTATATATATTGGATGTGATGATGGAATATCTTTGTTTGTAGTTAAGTCTTTCAGTATTTGAATAGTTATTAGAAATGTTCATTTGCTTCTGTAAAATTATATATCTATATGGTGTTTGATTTATCCCAGTTTATCTGCTAGAGATTCATCGAATGTGAATGTGAAGGAGAGTTGGGGTAGGAGTAACTAAAAATTCTAAGTCTTGCCAATATTTTGAGTTTTCCTTAGCGGGAATGCCAAGTTTAACTCTGTGGGAAAAGGGTGTTTCCTTCAGAGTATCCACCCATCTGACCAAGGGATCATGCTTGGGTATTTAACCTATTTGTTGCTAAAAGGATTATTGCTTAGCCCATAAGAATTTCCAAAGGACCCATATGACCAGGTTATGGTAACCCTGCGCTAGTCCGAAAGGAGATAGCCCTTTTTGGCTTTGGGAGTTCAGGACTTATGATTCCACAATATTAGAAAATAGTCAAAGAATGGAGTCGCAAATTGATGAGGGTTGTAGATCTAGGAATCTGGTGGAGATCTCTCTCAGTCCTTAGATCATACCTAGGAAGGGTAACATTAAGTGTTTCAGCAAAGTTTTACTTCGGGAGAATAGGAGTGGTCTAGCATCGAAAATCCCAAATGTCAGAGTCGTGAAGTAATATGGACTGTTGATAATAAAAGGACGCATGTCCACAGATCAAAAACTATCTGAAATTTCACGTATTCGATGGTATAGGGATGAGAGAGTTTCCATGGAGCTCTGCTAGCCAGAGTAAATCCTGGTCGTGAATGTTAGGTACATGTAAAAAGAGATCCTATAGTCTGGAGACTTGGTACTCTGGAGGAAATCGGCCAAGAGTTTTCAAGGTGTGAAAACTCTTGAAGTCGTGAACGACAAAATGAATCTCATTCATTGATAGGTAGAGACACATGGCGCCAGATTCGAGAGTTCGAAGACATGGCTCTTCGAAGGATTTACAATGTGAGGTGTTGTGAATTTTGAAACCCCAAAGTAATCGAGGTGATGGATCCAAGAACTACGTGTAATCTTACTGACCGTGATATCGAAGGGCTGGGAAATTATCAGTCCAAGATGACATGGCATCCTAACGTCATTCAAGGTGATGTGGACCCACATTATGCATGCCATGTGTCACTGAGATATGGACGATTCACATACCACATATGTGTATTAGAGAATGACACGTGTCACCCCATATTGAGGAAATGTGTCACCCATGGCCCTGGCCACGTGTCAGGTTTGGGTTCATGCCTTCTTGGCCAACGTGATTGATGACATGTTCGAGATTCTGGGAGTCTGGATAACTTTGGGAGTTCAAAAKATTTGGGGYGTGGTACAATATAGGAATGTTCAACATAAAACCTTGAACGTCGATCGCCAAAGGGCCAAGGCCACGTGGCGAGATTTCGGGAGTYCGAGAATCTGGATAATTTTGGGAGTTCAGAAGATTTGGGCATAGTATGGTAAAGGGATGTTCAACGCCAATCTTCGATCGCCAAAAATTGAACATTTAATGATGATCGTTGATTGTCGAAATGCCAAAAATGTAGGATGTCGACCGCTGATGGTCGAACATCGAATGTTGAAAAAGGGATGTTAAACGGAAAACGTTGAACGTCGATCACCGAATTTCTAAGGCCATGTGGTGAGTTTTCAGGACTTCGGGGAATAAGAAAAGGGCTGTTCAGTACCAAATTCTGAATTGCCCAACTAATAACAACTCGGGTAACTTTGGGAGGCCATAACTTGCATACCAGAGCTCGGAGTTTAGTTTGGTGGTGAGAAGTGGCCAATGGAGATCCCAGAATGAATATTTGAGAGAGTTAGGAAAAACAAATCAATGCCCCATCCCTAGAAAGGATATTTATGGGTTTGGTGTGTTACAAATTGGTATCAGAGCATGGAAACAACACTTGTTATACTTGGGCTCATGCACAAGTCATGTAAAAATATTATTAGATATATTTTGGGGGTAACACCCTACCTTGCCTCCCTTCTATAATAAACTTGTCCAAATATCCACTAAAGAGAGGAACAAAACCTTTTGTTGTTGGTATATGTTTTGGAAGTCTACATTGTATGTTGCTAATGTTTCCAAATAAAGAAGCTGACTTCACTTTACAATGATATGTGTTGTTCATGAATTGGTAGATTAGTAACTAACATAAAATGTTTTATCAACACTCAAGCAGTCAGTAAACAACAGGAAAACTACAGTGTGAAGAATGGTGACACACCATGAGTTGGGGGAGAGCTGCCACAATAGAGAGGAAGAATATGATGAAAGAAGGGTGATGGAAACCCCTCCAGATTTGGTCAAAAATGTAAGAATCCTCATGGAATAATTACAGAGTTATAAGGCTTACAATGAAAGGTTGATAAAGGAGCAGGAAAAGAAGACTGAAATTAATGCACCTCTACTGCAAATTCTATCAAATATACAAAGACAACTACAACATGGTCCATTTTCCATTCATGTGGATGGGAACCATACTAAGAAAACTCTAAGTCCACCTGAGAAACAAAATCATGGTAAGGAAAGTGGCCACACCAGGAGGACCACCTCAATGAAGGTCCAATAGGGAGTCAATAGACACTCAACAAAATGTCTCTCTAAGGACACTGACAACTCCAAGGAATATTCTAGTGGAAAAAATAGTTCCCATTATTAAAAGAGAGGAAAGAAGAGGAAACATTCCAAGAGTCACAACCCTAGAGAATTCAAGAAAGCCAAATCAACCACCTTCGATGGAGAGATTAGGAAGGGTGAAGAAGCATAAGTTTGGCTACTCGCCCTAAAGAAATAGTTCATTTTTCATGACTACTATAAGAACTTAAAGGATCAGATAACCATTTTCAACCTGAATGGGAAAGCTTCCATTTGGTGGGAGGACCATAGGAATATGAAAGGAATCCATGAGAAGGACTTGTCATGGAAACAATTTCATAAATACTTCAAGAAAAAGTATCTTTCAAAAAATTACTTTGATGGGAAGACCAAGGAGTTCTATGAACTCAAGATGGGAAAACTCACCATAGATGAGTATATCAACACATTTCTCGAGATGATGAGGTATTTTCCCTACATAAAGGATGAAAAGGTAAAGATGCAATGGTTTATTAGTGTATTACCTTAGTCCTATCGGGAAAAAATTGAGTTTGATCAAACAAATACCTTAGAGGATACTATTCAAAAAGCAAGGTATTTCTATGGGAAATTCAAGAGTAAGACATAACCCCATGAAGAGTGGAAGAAGAAAAAAAAAATGGGATTCAAGAAGAAGGGGTTTAAACCCTCGAGATTTAAGAACCATGGGAAGATATCTAGGATGGGACTTCCTACCATAAGTGTGTATTAGAAAAACTTTCCATCCCAGAGTGGAAATAAACTATTCGGAGAAGTTCCAAGTAAGATTGATAACACAAAGAGAGAACCATTGAAATGTTGGGGTTGTGGAGAGGAACATCTACTGAGGAACTGTCTGCATAGAAAACAAAACAATGGAAGGGTATACAACATCCAAGAGGCTACCACAGTCAATGATGTGGCTAGGAGCATGCCACAAATTTATGAAGCCTTGGATAATAGTCAAGCCAACCAACAAGCTTCAGCGGTGGACATGGAAGGTACGTTTTCCAACCATCTTGTTTCCATTTTAATTGATCTTGTTTCAATTTTAATTGACCCTGGTTCTAATTTAAGTTGTGTTTCCCCTCAAACTGTTGAGAAATGTAAATTGCAACAAGTTAAACATGTTAAATCATGGCTCGTACAACTAGCCACTGGAACCAAAAGAAAAGTAACAGAGGTCATACAAGCATGCCAATTCATTATAAGTGGATTTCCCACCCAAGTGAACCTAAACATACTTCCTTTAGGATCTTATGACTTGCTGATTGGCATGGACTGATTGGCTACTCAAAAAACCAAGTTGGATTGTTACAGTAAAACTTCGGAGTGTGAAAATGAAGAAGGAAGAAGGGTAACCCTACAAGGGGTTGAAAAACATGTCTCAAAGAGACAAATATCAACCCTCCAAGTGAAGAAGTATAACAGAAAGGGATTTCCCTTGTATGAAATACAAGTACTAAACTCTATTGAGAATGACAAACCCAACCTAGATGACCATCCCATATTGAGAGAATATAAATATGTATTCCTAGAAGAGGTGTCAAGTCTACCTTCAAGAAGGGATATTCACTTTTCAATAGAACTTGTACAAGGAGCAGTGCCAATGTCTAGAATACCCTATAGAATGAGTACAAYAGAGCTATTTGAGCTTAAATTACMACTGAAGGAGATGTGGGAGAAATGCTACATTCATTCTAGTGTGTCCCCATGGGGAGCACCAACCTTGTTAGTGAAAAAGAAAGATGGCACACTCAGAATATGCATAGATTATAGAGAACTCAATAAGATGACCATCAAGAATAAGCATCCATTTCCAAGGATTGATGACTTGTTTAACCAATTTAGGAGTGCTAGAATATTCTCCAAGATTGACTCTTGGTCCGGATACCATCAGGTCTGAATTAAATATGAATACATACACAAGACAACCTTTAGGACAAGATATGGTCACTACGAATTTGTGGTGGTGCAATTTGGGCTTACCAATGCACCAACCACTTTTATGTTCTTAATGAATAACATATTCATAAATTTATTGGATAGGTTTGTGTTGGTTTTCATTGATTATATCCTAATGTATTTCAAGAATAGGGAATAACATGAATAACATATCAAACTAGTGCTCCAAGTACTAAGAGAACATCAACTCTATTCTAAGCTTAGTAAGTGTGACATTTTCCAAAACAAAGTCCATTACTTATGCTATGTTATTTCTGAGGAAGGAGTGGCAGTTGATCCTAAGAAGATTAAAGCCATCATGGATTGGCCTACCCCAAAGGATGTATCTGATATAAGATCCTTTATGGGCCTAGAAGGATACAATAAGAGGTTCATAAAGGGATTCTCCAAGATTAGTTTCCCAATCACCTCCCTTCAGAAAAAGGGGGTTAAATTCATTTGGACATATGAATGTGAAGAAAGATTTCAAGATCGAAAGTACCTTCCAACCAATGAGCTTGTACTAAAGATTGCAGACCCAAAAAATGATGTCCTTGTGTGTACATATGCCTGGAAGGAAGGGCTTAGAGGAGTCCTTATGCAAGAAGGACATGTGATTTTCTATGAATCCAGAACATTGAATGAGCATGAAGTTAATTATGTGACCCTTGATATGGAATTGGATGCCATAGTGCATGCCTTAAAAATGTGGAGGCATTACCTCTTAGGTAGAAGATTTGTACTTATGATAGATCATAGTGGGTTAAGGTATTTGTTTGACCAACCTAAACTCAATGTGAGACAAGCTAGGTGTATGGCTCTCATTAGTGAGTTTTATTATGAGATCAAAGATATCAAAGGAAAGGAGAATAGGGTGGTTGATGCCATTAGTAGAAGTATGAAAGTAGTTCACGTGGTAGTTGTAAGAACCAGTGAATCAGATATCAAAGAGAGGGTCAAAACTACACAAGAAACATATGTCTTTTTCAAGACTGTGACATGATACCTAAATAAAGAGCCCAGAGGGCTAAAGTACAAAGGCTATCAGATGATTAATTATGGACTGTGGACTTACAAGGGTAGATTGTATATTCCAACTTGTGGCGACTTGAAGAGGTTCATAATGGATGAACTACACAAAAGACCATATACTGGTCATCCTGGTTATCAGAAAATGATCACGACCACCAGGAAACTATTTTATAGCCCCAGACAGAAGAAGGACATAGTTGATTACTTAGCTAAGTGTCTAGAATGTCAGAAAGTCAACGAAGAGCACCGACACCCAGGAAGGTTTTTGCATCCCCTACCAATTCCCGAATTGAAATGGGAAACCATATCCATGGATTTCATCATAGGGTTACCAAGATCAACCAAACAAAACGAGGCCATCATGGTAGTTGTGGACAAACTAAGCAAGGTTGCTCACTTCATACCCATCAAGTCAACTTGAAAGGAAATAGATATTGCCAAAATTTTCATGAAAGAGATATTTAGGCTACATGGCATGAGTAAGGAAATTATATCTGACAGAGATACAAAATTTACTTCAAAATTTTGGAAATCTCTATTTGTTGGTTTTAAAACACAATTTCTCTTTAGTACAGCCTATCACCCTCAAACATATGGGCAGAGAGAGAGGGTAAAACAAGTATTAGAATACAATGAAACATTCCAATTAGCTAGAACAACCTAGTAGACAGAGTTACAATCAGGCCACATATGCTAAAGGAAATGGAACAACAAGTAATTCAGATCAGAAAAAATCTAAAGATAGCCTAGGACAGACAAAAGAGCTATGCAGAAATAAAAAGGAATCATAGAGATTTCAAAGAAGGAGATCATGTGTATCTCTAAGTTAGACCCAGGAAAATCTCTTTGAGGATGGGATCTTGTGCCAAGATAGCACATCGGTATTATCGACCCTTTGAATTTTTGGATAGAGTGGGACCATTATACTATTGACTAGAACTCCCTCCCACAGTGAAGGAACATAATTGTTTCCATGTTTCTTTATTAAATAAGTATGTACATGATTCTAATCAAATTATTGATTGTCATGTGATTCAGGTGGAACTCGAGGGACAATTCCTTTCAGAACCTCAATGCATAATAGACAAGAAGGAAGCCCCACTCAGGAACAAAACCATTGCACATGCCAAGGTGCAGTGGAAACACTTTGGCCCAAATGAGGCTGCGTGGGAAATGGAGGATGCCATGA